>CAKAKR010067106.1:20935-45930 GCA_916700685.1 Adelosebastes latens | reverse complement strand
ATTAGTAGTGTCAGGCAACAGGACAACAACAGCAGTGGAGCATCCCAACATCTTCCTCTGGATCCTTCATGGATCTCCAGCTGCTCTGTGACAAGCTGCAGATTCTCATCAACAGTTCAGTCGAGGAGCAGCTCAACTCTGAGGTCCCTCCAGCCGACTGGGCTCCTCATTGGTGAGTAAATATTCATGGTAACACTAAGAAGCTAAGAGCATTCGTCACAATATTGTTGTTGTATTATGGCCTTGGTCTGAGTCTGGCACGCTTTGACCAGTAATACCTAACAGGGTATGGAGACAAATGGAGACAAATGTTAAATCAATTTGAACGACAAAATTGTAATTGTAAAGCTAAAATTTGAAACTGAAGGCTCAAGTATTGATCTTGAATCCTGAAACAAACAACAATGTAACCAAACTATTAATAAGGGTATGATTTTTATTTTCAATTCAAATTTTTTGATCATTTCTGGAATCTCTTAGAATAAATTATATATTTATTTATTTATTTATTTTTAATTCGTATATATTTTCAGTTTCAGATCTTTTTTTTATATTTTCAGATCTTTTTTATTTTAGTTTGGGATCTTATTTTTTAGTTTCAGATCTTATTTTGTTTGTAAAAGGACTCAATACACAATCAATCAATTACCAAAATAGTTGGCTATTAATTTTCTGTTGATCCACAACATCAGATATAATACCCAGATAATACTTTTTACAAGGAGCAGCAGGGTTTTCTTAGTAATTATTCTGTCATAACACACAAACACTAGGATGGATCTAAATTGTCAAAAGAAATGATGCCCTTTTCTCTCTCTGAACTACTTTTCCTTGATTTTGATCAAATATGTTAAGAAAAGAAGTTAGTTGGAAACTTTTACTATGTTCTCATAAACTTTTCAAGACTCGTCAGAAACACCTGATTTCCATATTTTAATTTTTCTGGAGCGAGGATTGACAGGACCGCAGTATCTCACATTCTTTCCTTAAGACTGAGGATGTAAAGAAGCCGCTTTTCTTTAGCTTGTATAACTGCAAAATCAAGCAAAAAGTCACAAACACCATTGCTCCGACTTGCTGTTATTCATTTAAGAACCCCTCTAAATAAAATATCTTTTCACATACAGTATATACTGCCTTATTCATCCTGCCTCCAGTGTTGTTCTGCATCCCTGTGCTCTCAGCAAAGTGTCACATTATGTTGCTCATCCCTGGCGAGTTTTATTTTTCCCCACAGGCAGGATGGACAGGCAAAAATAGACCACAGCCCAATTCTTAACTCTGAGGAAAGCTCTACACGAACATACAAAAGACTAAATGGCAGCTAACATCCTAAAATGAACCACTACATAATACGTTGCTGTTTTAGCATCCATGTTATGTGCTAGTAGCTCCAGGTAGTTTTGATTACTGACAACTATAAATATCAGACAACAATCCTTTGACCTCTTTATTCCACACACTCACCATTCAGGTGGCAAACATTCAATACAATCAAAATCCCACTTTTTTGTATCAAATATAACTGGTGGAAAAAATGTACAAATTGTCAGCATTTGTTTTACTATACATGGTACAGTAGACTAAAGATTTTGCAGTAAATTGCATTACGGTTTGTGAATTTAATTCACACCAGCAGTCGACTTGAAATAGCTCTCCATTTAAGGCTATGCTGAAGCAATATGCAAGAGGCTCAGCACTAACTCTTATCTCTCCTGTCCTATTGAAATGATTTTCCAAATGTAAAATGACTAAGACCTAGAAGAGGTTTCCAAGAATGGAAAGGCACATGTCAGAGTGACACCTCCAGCACATAACGGCTTCACCAGAAATGTCTTTTTGACTGGCATTTTGCAGAAATATCCAGTGGAAATACTCCTGTGTCCGCTTCAAATAGTTGGTAAAAGCCACTAGTTCAGTTGAGGGAAATAAAAAAAAAAGAAATGTTGCACCTTTTTTTTTACGATTGTCAGAGTTGTTACAATCAACAATAAATAACAGAAAACGACTTGATCGATTGGAATGCAAGATGTAAATTAAAAATTTGAGCTCTACAAAGAATACAACTGTTTGCATAAAACATACATATAAAGGCCTGAACATCAGAATAACATAATTTATCTTTGCTTTCTTTACACATACTCAAAGACAGCATATTGGTAGAAATACATTCTCTGCCTGTCTGCTGTTGAAAAACAGAACCAGGCAGGCGATCAGGCAGACAGGAAAGCAAATGAATAAAAAAAATATACAGTATACATCCCATTTCCGCCCGACAAATTCTGTCCATTTCCACAGTGTAAGCTGCTCAGTTCCACCCCACAGTGTTTGGAAAAGCACCCCATGTCTCAGGCATAATATCCCAGTTTTCCTAATTGGAATTCTGAATGGATGGCTGGTTTTATTCCTTTGGGAAACAAGGGAAAGAAAGACCCGATAGGCTCTATGGGCAGCCGAAAAGGAACTGCAACTGGTCAAAGTCTGCGTCCGTCTCACATCTCAGCCCTCCGATTGGTTCCCTTGTTTTGACCAGCCGTATCCTCCTCTATTTCCTCTTCTTCCTCTTCGTAATTCTCTTCCTCGTTATTCTCGGCCTCTTTTCTGTGCTCCACCTCACGTCTTGGTACCTTCTGGTGTTTTACTTCTTCCTGGAGCAATTCACAAGCACACAACAAGACTATTTAATTGGCCATCTTGTGAACATCCAATGTTGGAATATTTTTGTTTTTCACTTTGTTTTTTCCACTAAAAATTATGATTTCAGACATTTACAGCAGTGGGCAACATCCGGGTCTGAGAAGTGAAGCCAAAGCGGAAGTGCCTTAAACTTGCATTCTTTCTAATAGCCAGCAGGGGGCGACTCCTCTGGTTGCAAAAAGAAGTCTGATTGTATAGAAGTCTGAGAAAATGACCCCACTTCTCACTTGACTTATTACCTCAGTAAACATTGTAAACATGAGTTTATGGTCTCAATCGCTAGTTTCAAGTCTTCTTCAATACAGCATGATGTTCATTTAGTAAATTATGGTCCCATTTAGAGTCAAATAGACCATAAAGCAGGGTATGCTTTAGGGCGTGGCTACCTTGTGATTGACAGGTCGCTACCACGGCGTTGTCCGGTCTGGGAGTTGTCCGTGTTTCCGTCTTACAATTTTAAACATTTCACATTGTGTTTTCAGTTTATGAAAGTTAATTATAACCTTTTTGGTCGCCTAAAAATGTCTTATTCAGCGTTCGGTTGTACTTAGCTCCACCCTCTCGTGTCACTTCTGGTGGCAAATAACCAAGATGGCGACGGCCAAAATGCCGAACTTGAGGATTCAAAACGGCAGCCTACAAACCAATGAGTGATGTCACGGTGACTACTTCCACTTCTTATATACAGTCAATGATTTACAGGTATTCATGACACAATTTAACTTGAATTCATGTTTACATCCATGTCTCATACTATTTTTGCACGGCCATTTGCATAGTAAGCTTATCTTACATTTCATGCCATTTCAAAGTTAAGCTGTAGAAACAACCGAGTATGTGGGCATTACAAAGCTAACTTTTCCATATGGTTGACAAAAATATTAAAAAACGTGTTGAGTTGCATCCCCATAGAATCTATGCTTTGTGACTGTGACAAGGGGAAAGTGTGTTTCTCCTGCTAATCCGTCTATAGGATTGTAACACACAGGATTTTAATTCTATTATAAATAAATGGAAGCAGTGACTCTTGTGCAAAGGTTCAACTGAAACACCTCTGCCAGACCGACTGTGCAGCAGCGGATGAATGAAGCTGAATGAAGTGAAAAGCTCTACTGAGCTCAAATTACAGAGAAACGTTAATGTGTTCACTCATTGGGTGACTGGCAGAGTATGAAACACAAGTCAGTTAAAGAGGCGAGGGGACTACGGATCTTACTGACAGTACTGTGTTCCTGGCTAAAAAGTAGAGATTAAAAATAAATGAATGTCACTCTCCACGGAGGTCAGGGGTCAGGGTCAGTTACACAACAGAACGTAGTAGTAGGGACTCAAATGTCTTTCTCAAGGACGCTTCAGCAAGCTTAACTTTGTATATTACTCAACACTGGAGCTCATATCACTTCTTAAAATGACCTCTTAGAAATATCAAGACCAACCCAGCGTACATCACCCATTTTACAACATCATGTAAACAAGTAAATATATTACATGAACTAATTATTTCAAAGTTGTTAAATGTGTGTGAGCTTCTGCATTCAAACAGATTTCCTCTTAGGACAAACTGAATAAACCGAGCCCAGGTGGTGACCCGACACCCCGACAGACTCTACATCTGATCCCCCTCATTTACCAGGACGTGCACAGGCAAGCTTCAAGTTACAGCGACAAAACACAGACATGCATGTTCATCCCTGTGTAGCCAATACAGCTCTTACGTCACTGTTGTAAATATTACTTTCCGGATGTGATACCAAAACATGTTACCGTGTACAACAGGTGCTTTCTGCTCTAAATGTGGCTCAGGAACCGATGAAATGTCCCAGGGAATGAAAATAGATTACCTAGTTATGCTGAGGAAATGGGTATTGAATATTATTGGCAACACTGTCTTCTGTCATTGCAATCATCGTGGCTGAGTTTTGAAAATGTGAAAATGCATTAAGATGCAGCCCTCTAGTGGCCACTGAATGCTGGATTCTTGACTGTAGTTTATTGTTATTTTATTAATCACTTATTTTACTGTATTTAAGTTGTATAATTTTATTGTCATTATATTAATCTAGTTTTTACATCACATTGTTTTAATACTATTACTGTTATTATAGCTTTTAATTCTATTTTATTACATTTTTATTATTTTATTGTCTCGCATGCATTGGTCTCAAATTACCAAATTGTTAAATCGCTTAATTGTTTTGTATTTTCTGTTGTTTTATGATCCACACTTGTTCTGTCTTATTTTCTGCTCATCAGTCATCTGTGAAGCACTTTGAACTGCATTAACCTGTATGAAAGGTGCTATACAAATAAAGTTTGATATCGTGACGTGACTTGTAAAGCCAACTTCTCTTTTGAAATATTAAGTAAATATGTTTTTAACATTATGTAATGGTTTAAATAAGTGCTTGACTTCTACTGATGTCTGTGTCTTGGTGACAGACATACACCATACATCTCCTATGACAGTGGTTCCCAAACTTTTTCACCTCAAGGACCCCTAAACTGACACAGCTTTGAACCAGTTTGGGTTTAGGGAATAAAACATGGTGACTTGAGGAAAAACTAGACTAGACCTTGGACTCTGGTTCCCCGCAGAAGAACCCACCTGTTCTATGTTCTCCTCGTTATATGGATCCTCTCCTTCCTCCTCCACCTCCTCCTCTCTCTTCTGCTCACCAGCTATGTCCTCCTGCGCCTTCAGGACACCAACGAGACAAAACATTACAAGATGATTGTTGTGTCATTAGGGTATGGCAAATCCGTTCCTGCATGTCCTTTTTGCTCCCTCGTATATTTTGTATTACTGTATTTTTACTCAATATGTACAGCATTCGTCTGAGTGTTACACACCTCGTCCTCTACTTCCTCCTGGTACTGGTCATCCAGCGTGTCTTCCTGTTGATCTGGGTTTCCCGCCATCTGAACGCACACAAATCACACAAGTTAAAACACGACTTAAAGATAATTTCTTTCCCTAGATCCTGTGGTTTCTTCACTTCACCAGATGTCTCCGGTTCTCAAACCCTCACCGTCAGTTTCATCATGCCACCCTGAGCAGTGTTTGTGTGTGTGTGCATGCACATGTTCATCTTCTCCCTCTGTCAAGACTTCTGTGTATTCGACCGTTCGGCCTTGTTCCTCCTCTGGCCCCTTACTCACCACCAGTTCCTCCTCCACAGCAGGTTGTTGGGGGCCCGGGCGTACGTCTTTGTGCTGGGCTGGCGGTGCCGGCTCCTCTTCCTCCTCTACCACCTCCTCCTCGTCTCCTGCGACCCTGTTCTGCGGCCGATCGTCCTCAGCCTCCTCGAACTCGTCCTCTCCCTGGTTGTTGGGGTCGTCCTCGGGGTCCAGGTCCCCGGCTGCAGCGCCCTACACAAGAACAGATCGTAGTAAAAAAGAGAATAAGGAAGAGATACATTAATAATAGTGGGTTAATATTTGCATAAAATCTATGGAGCATTAATATTAGAATAAGAGCATGATAAAACGCATGCAATAAAAACTGCAGTGTGGAGGATTTATAACTGGATATGTTTGGCAGATAAAACTGATTGTGGCAGTTAGTGCTCTCTAATGTTGTATTAACTGCCTTGTTGGTATTCAGAAGCTTTAACAGATCGCTGGGCAGACTGACGAGTGGAAGACGGATAGAGGGGAGATGAACATGCCAGCAGAGGACAGCGGGCGGGGAGGATGAAAGAATCGATTTGTGGATGGATGGCTGAATGGATGTATGACACACGATACACTGGTGTGAATGTTAAGTGACTGAATGAGCTGAAAGGATAGACGGAGGATGAGGATGCGTGTGTTAACAGATGGGATGGGATATATGGGTAGACAGTCACCTGCTGATGTGGCACTCTGTGATCCACTTCTTGGTTCTCCTCCTCATCCTCATGTAACATGTGAGCGTCTGTTAACAAACAACATATCCAATAAATATGAACCAACTGCTACTGTGAACTTTTCTAATACCATCAGACAATGAGAAACACTATTTCAAAACATATTTTTCGGTAATTAATCTTCCGGTCTCACCTTCTTCGTCGTCAGTGTGACGGTCGTCTTCTCCTTGAACAATATCATTGTCCATATTCTCATAATCGGTCCTCTTCCTAATGACAGCAATGACAGTACAGAAGAGCACAGGCACTATGAGCCACATCATAACGGAGCTATTAATGTTGAGAAATATTCATGCGTACTACAGTGTGTTTAAACATTAACTTGTTAATTAATTTGTTCAGCAGCCTTCTTTTTCTGGCTATGGATACATATTTAGCTGTGTAAGATACAGTGGGCCTCATGCAGGGAGCAATATATGAACAAATTTCCTCTTATTTTTGATCGTATCCGCGATTTCTTCTTCATTTTTGCTCTTCTCTTGGGTAAGAGAACATTTACGAGTAGTCGAGAGCACTGTGACCAAGACAAAAAAAAAACATCTCGTTTTCACAGTCCAAAAAATGTTTGTCCAACACAAGGGAACATAATTTTTAAATTTGAGGAACATGGAAAATACATGAATATCACAGTCAAATTTTGATTATTATATGTTTTAGAATAAATACAATTATTGGAATATTAAATATGTGGGCTAAATAAATACTACAGGTCCATTGATCCCATTAAGAGACTATAAAATCCCTTGGATGATATTGCGTGCTTTCAGCTTCTGAATGGCTTACATACTGCTCTTAGATGCTTTCTGACTCTGGAAAATCACGTTTACTTCCTTAAAGTTAATTACCAGTGCGTAAAATTTCACTACAGCTGAAGTTCTTCTTCTTACAGTATGTTTTGGTGGCATCCCTCCAATTCTCGGGCACGTGCCAGAGTGTTTGCAACACCTGCCCTTATATAGTGTTTAGGGGGCGTTACCTATGCTAATAATAAACAATCGGCCGCACAATTTATGATCAAGTGGGATTCATCATTCAGCACACCTGGGTAAGAGCAGTTTTGGATGTTCAAGAACGTTTGGTGCGTCTGGAGTTGACTTCTCTTTTTTTTTCTCTTAACAGAAAATTAAGAGAAATTTAAGAGAATGTTGCTGCATGAGGGCCAGTATATCATTTGTGTGGAAGAACTGTTCCAGTTTGCACTTACATAGACACATCTGCATATCAAGACCCATAGAGTTTTCCCTTTTGTCTTTGCACAAATTTAATCAAAGCGTTTCCTCCTGGATTATGGATGTGTGTGCTACTGCCAGGATCAGAGAATAATTAGTTTGGCAAGCGGCAAAAGCGACAAACAGCAAAGTACAACTTCCAGTTTGCAGGAAGCAGATTTTATTATTGCTTAGGTTGATCAATGCAACACCAGTCTCATTAAGTGTTCCTTTTGACATTTCTTTAGAAAAAGATAATTACGAAAATGGCCGTCAGCCATGGCTGACTGAGCTGCTGATTCTCCGTCTCCGTGCGTTTTTTGAGCTGATGTAGCAACAAGACTGAAGATAAAACGCGCCAGGATTGGGTCAGTTCATTTCACTTTCTTCTTTTCAAGTTAATACTTGAAAAGCGTTGAGAAATTACATCAAAACGTTTGAATGATTTGAACAGGGCACTGTGTTGGCATAGCAATAGAAATCTCAGAGGTGGATATCCTAAAACCTACACACATAAAAGTGGAACTATCTGCATTGCTAGAAAACCTCTGATTTTAATTGATTCCAGCTCTGATTTGAACTCTGACCTTTGGTGCTCTTCTCTCATCATCTGCTCCCGTCTGTCGGCCTCCTTGTGCTGCAGCTGCTCCCTCTCCTGCTCCTGCTTCAGCCTCTGCTCCCTCTCCTTCAGCACCTTGTTTCTCTGGACCTGCAGGGCCTCCTGACGCAGGTGGATCTGCCGGCGCTCCTCGGCCCTCTGTGCCTCCAGGCGCTGCTGCTCCTGCTGCTGCTCATAGGCCGACTTCACCCGCTCCACCTGGGCGTGCGCCTCGTGCTGCTGCTGCTGGGCGTCCTGATGCGGCTCCGGATGGAGACCCTTTGTAGAAAACAAATAGATGCAAAAGGACCAACATGTAGAGCAAAGGAAAAAAATCAAACACACAGGGTTGCTGCTAATTTGAGACATAAACGTGGAGCTAAGGTATAATTCCTCCTTTGGGAAAGTTTAATAGATGAAAACGACAGCGTAAAACAATGAACATAACACATAATGAGCAAGCTGTCATCAATCAAAGAAGTAAACACTTAGGACAGGTTGTAATTTATTCCATCTCCTCTGGGATTTAAGATAAATCATTAGCACTACAATTTTAGCAGTAGCTGTGTCCCCGATATGGCAAGGACACATCTGACTAATTTATGATTACAAAATGTGTGTTATGTTGCTCAACTAAGCTATTTTGAAAAACAGATACAGAAAATTGAAGCCAGTTTAAGGTCCATTTTGACCCTGTTTAGGTAAAACTCAGTAGTCTAAACCAGTTCTGACCGGTTGTGGCTGGCGTCTCTGTCGGTCCAGGGCATTCTCGTCCGGCTGTTCCTGTTCTGGCTGCTCCTCCTCTTCCTCCTGCTGCTCGTCCTGTGGTTGGTCCGGGTCTTCCTCCAGCTTCTGAGGCTGTCCGGCTTGAGCCATCTCCTCCTCTGCCAGCTCCCTCCTCCTCTCAGCCTCTCCCTCTCCATCCTCCTCTTTGTCCGACACAGTGTGCTGGGATACGGTGGGGTGGGACTTGATCTCGGACTGGGCATGTATGTCCCTCTCTTGATGGTTCAACTGAGGACAAAGAAATAATTAGATTTGTTTGTTTCTATACTAACAGGATGCATTTTATCTTGATAATAAAGTGATCCCAAAGAATCCCACATTACCGTGGACTCTGTGTCCTGGTGTTCCTGGTGGTGGTCCTCACGGGCGGGCTCCTCTCTCTGTGGCTGTTCCAGTATTGTGGCCCGTTGGGCTTCATGGATATGGGACTCGGGTGCTACGGCAACTGCTTGCGGCTGCTGGGGGACAGGGTTTTGATTAGACTGTCTCAGATTTGCCGCCCTGTTCAGGGAATCCCTCATCTGCTTGTATTCATCCACCTGCAGCTAAAGGGAACAACACACACAGGCGGAAGTGTAAGAGGGAAAATCCTGAGAAAATCATGTGATGCTGCGAGATTCTCAAAAATTCCTCTAAAATGTGAACCTCTGGGATTTGTGACAGAAAAGGCTGGATATCGTTTGGAAGTTTTCGATAGTAGTGCCGATATAATAGTCATGTTATGGTATCTTACGCTGAAACATTTAAACATGCTTTTCTACAAAGCCCTTGTTTCCCATTTTAAAACTAGACTGAGACTTTAGCCTAAATTAAATACAGTCTCAAATTAGCTAAATTATTTAAATATAAACAAACAAATATCTTACTGAAGCAAAACAAGACACACACAAGACCATAGGGCTGTCCTTGACCAAAGAAATTCTTAGTCGACTAATACTCATCTGTAAAAATGAGTTTCTCCACAAAGAATCACACAAAAGCACCACTTTAAATTTAAAGTTTACCAGAGATGTGCTCATAAGTTTCTTAGAAATAAGTAATTCAACATGAAAAAAGCATAAAAAAAATGACTAATCATCGAGTAAAGAAATCTTAGTCAACTTAGACCAAAAGGACGGAGGAGGGGTCAGTCAGCTCTACAAGACTATGAATCTGAACATTTATTCACTACCAGTTTTTGGACTGTTTAAAATCATCTGTGCTATACAGACAGATTTCAGTCAGTTAAAGGATAAAGGTACGCGCATCCAAAAAACTCTCCAAGAAGTGCTGTACATTTCAATCTGTACCGAAACAGTATTGAGGCTTGATACCCAGCCCTAAAGACAGATAAACATACTGTATGCTATTAAATGTGAGAATGTGTCAAATCAAATGTCCTCTAATGCAGTGGATCTCAACTATTTAGAGTCGCTAACCCCCCAGAATAATCAGGTTGGTGTTCACGACCCGCCTGCCGGGCGTAAACAGCCGTTTCTACGCGCCTCCCCCTGCTGATTTTGAGTGATTATTGTGACTGTTCTGATTAATAAATGTAGGCTAAATAAATAATGCTTAGTTTGTGATGCCAATTTTGTTTAGTTTCAACAGGTAGCACATAGGCATTGTCCAATGTGCTGCAGGCAATGTGGATTTTTTATGCATTTCATGACTTTTTCTCTCCTTCTGACTTGCCGGAAATCCGAAACTCATGTGCTTGCACACTTTGACTCCCACAAACACACTCAATAAAATCTATTCTGAGGCCAATTATATCACTGGTACAGGCAATGTAATGTAAAACCATTCCCCAGTCTGAAATATGCTATTTTATTTTTTCTCCACAACCATCTGGCGACCTCCGGTAATTATCTCGCAACCACGTTGGGGGTCCTGACCCGCAGATTGAGAACCACTGCTCTGATGTATGGTAAGCATAGACAACTACCACACAAGTAGGTTACAGCCATTATTCAGAAACAGTATCTAGCCACATATTCAACTGCATCTGGAGTAAAAAAAATAAAATAAATGTATTTAGTAGGATTTTTAACATTCTCTATTTCCTGTGGCGATACAGACATGTTTTTTCAAATTGAGCATCCAGTTTAGGACACCATCCTTTATAGGCTACACACACTTACACTTTCTCACCAGGCCGGAGGGTTAAATTCTAAAAATTCTTGCTAAATTCCTCCCCTCTCTCTTTATCTCGCTCCACTCCCTCCATTATATCTTTTTGGCTGATTGGCTGGAACGTGCTTTAGATGTACTGCTCTGACAGCCCTGACTAAACCAAACCCCTGGAGTGAAGGAAAGAGTTGTATGAATGTGTGTGTGTGTGCCCGTTCAACCAGAAGCGCTGATGGAAAGCAGGACAGGCTTTAAAAAATAAATTAGCACATGCAGACAGACAGAAAGAGAGAGAGGAAAAGAGAAGAGAGTGAGTGAGTATCTATTAATGCAGACAGAGAGGAGGGAAGTATTTCAAACAAATGAGCAGAGCGCTGTATATTCAATAAACCATTCGGGCATTTCAAAGGTCAGTCTCAGGGAGAAACAGCTGATCTAATTACCCAAAAACCAAGCAACACCTCGGGCATCTTTCCTCTTCTCTACACAGTCGGATGCAATAAACATTGTTCTGCTTTAGAGAAGGTTGAAGTAAAGGTTAAAGTACGGATGAGAGGAATGCAGAGCAGTTTTCAAGTATGACCTTGTCTTTCATCCGCTCATTCAGACTATTGACAAACTGTACACCATCACCTGGCTCTTTCACTCCATCAACACCGCCCTCGTCTCTGTAGCTCCGCTGCTAACACGCTAAACGCACATTAAAATGCAACTCGCCAGCCTTTTTATATGTCAAAATCATAATACGTGACCAAAATACTTGAAATGCAGCAATTCAGCATCAATCAGCTGCTGTATATTCAGAGTAAACAATGAGACTGCATCTCTACTGCTGCTGCCGTCTTACCTGAGCTGCAGCCAGCGCACTCTTGTGGTCTTCCAGTGTCAGTGCGAGCTGGCTGTGGGCCGACTTCAGGTTCTGATGCTGAACCTGGACACACAACCAAAAAAAGCATTAATGAGCCATTTATCTTTATGTAAGGCTCACATTATACTACCCAAAATCTGTCATTTAAAGTCAAATTTAAGATAAGACAACATGTGTTTTTTCCCCCAATTTTACTGGCACATTTTCATGAGTGACTGATAACTCAGAAGACAGCACACATTTTATGTTTCTTTATGCTAAAAGAAAGTTGATAGATATATATGACAAAGAGTGAATTGAATACAACAGGTTTAGTCTCACCTGTGCATCCTGTAGCTGCGTGTGAATGTCATGGTGAGCTTTCCTCAGCTGCTTATTTTCCTCTCTCAGGTTATATACGTTATCTGCCATCACAAACAGAAAACACATCAACAGAAAGCATAAATGCATCTAAACAGGACACAAGAACAATATTTCTACCACGTCAGACGTGCAGTATTTTAAGTCAAAATGGAGACAAAGTAAGAATGTTTAATGATGACACCACTACAGAAGGTAGGGCTGTACTCATCCAAAGAAATTCTTGTCTACTAACACTCACACGATTTTGTCGACTAATCGTTTAGTTGATTTAATCGACAGATCTGTAAAACTGAGTTTCTCCACAAAGAATCACACAAAAACACCACTTTGTGTTTACCAGAGATGTGCTCATAGGTTTCTTAGAAATAAGTCATTCAGCATGAAAAACGCATAAAAAATGCCTAATCTACTAAAGAAATCTTAGTTGATTGAGACCAAAAGGGCCTATTAGTCGACTGGCTCGACTAAGAAGGGGCAGCCCTAACAGAAAGCTACACTACATTGGTACTACTGTATGTATTTGTGTGTAGCCGAATGGTGTTAAAACACAGTAACATTTCTGTGTGTGACCATCTGTCTGTACCTTTGAGGTGGGAGACCTCCAACTCTTTGACCTGCTGCAGTTTCTCGTAGTTGTCTTTGTGTTCGTCCAGCAGCCGGTTGTGGTCCTCGCCCTGGACCTGGTGCTGCTCCTGCAGATCGTAAAACTGCTTCTTCAGGTCGTCATGCTGGTTCTGAGGGAGAGGGAAGACCACTATCATCAATATAAACACATTTTCATCAAAGCAGAAATGAAACCATTCTCCCACACATTAACTTTAGCCCAAAGAAGGAAGGATGTAGTTTGGTGAGGGTCGGAGAGAGTGTGTGTACAAGAGACGACAGGAAGAAGGAAGGTTAAATATGAGGATGTATGTGTTAATGACAAGGGTAAAGAAACCTTTATTATAATTATTTATACCTTTAGCATCTGATGCTGCACTTGTATAGAGTTGAATCTGCTGTTGGAGTCTTGCTGTTTGAGCATAAAAACAAGACTTGTGAAAAACATTCAGCAGTTATTGAGAGAAATTAAACTAATGACTAGTTCAGGCTTACTGGTACTAACAGTCATAACAGATAATGGTGAAGAGATGAATGATAGTGGCAGTTGTAGCAGCAGTATTTAACAAAGCAATGCCGACAGAAAACAATGGAGGATGGGTGATAACAGACACTATATAATAGTTTATAAAAGTAAGTTCAAATATGTATTTCAAATGATGACACGATGATACTTAGTCATAGCAGAGGTGGTAATTGTGTGGCGGAAACATACCTTCTCCTTGTTCAGTGACTGTTGTGTGTCAAGCTTATAAACCAGATAATCTAGAAAACAGAAACAGCACAGGTCAATCTCTTGCTTTTATAGCTAATTTTAACCAATGTGATGGAAAATTGTGTGTCAACTTGAGACATAACTTTCTTTTGATGGAGAAAGAGTACAACACTACACACTGACTTAGACTTACATAAGCATCAACTTCATTCTGATGCCTTGTGAAATCCCAAAAAACTCAAATCATTCACAAAAGTGACACACCCTGTCCCTGAATCACAAGTCCTCTTACACATCATTATCTTGTTGCAAAAAAAATACCCACATTGTTATACTTCTACGCAGCTCAGCTTCTGCAGGTGGTCTTGTGAAAATGTTTAAGGTGGGTAAAAACACAGTAAGAATGACCCTTAAACTTGTTAAATACTTGTATTACATTACATCACATTACAATCCATTTGCACATTACATTTATTTAGCAGATGCCTTTTGTTCTACAAATGATATGCAATCTCAGAATGAGATATGAATTTTCCAAAGCTCCTCAATATATATATGTATATTAGAGATATACCTCAAGAGCAAGAATTGAGCGTAGATGTTATTTTTCTCACCTTCTTTGGCCTTTTTGTGCTCTAACCTCTCCTTCTGAAGAGACTTCTCTAACCTGGAGCGATGCTCGTACACCACTGGACATAAAAAAACAGAGATGGAGAGAGAAAACACAGAGGTTTGGTGAGAGGTTTGAACTCTGTTTGGGCCGGGTGGAAGGTAAACTAAACAAAAAGAGAGCTGTAATACAAATATTTGCACTCAGCACAAAACACATGCACTCACAAAATGCTTAAACATTTGTTTTTATAGAGATGGACAGAAACAGGATGTGCATTTTATGGTTGATACGAGAGCCAGGTGTGACATTTATTCCACCAGACTGTAATCTCTGTTCAAAATGTAACTTAAAGCCAGATTTGTCAAGTATTTAATACTCTTATCAACATGGGAGTGGGCAAATGTGCTTGCTTTTGCAAATGTAGGTATATATTTATTATTCGAAATCAATTGACAACACAAAACAATGACAAAAATGTGTCCAGAAACCCTCACAGGTACTGCATTTAGCATGAAAAATATGCTCAAATCATAACATGGCAAACTGCAGCCCAACAGGCAACAACAGCTGTCAGTGTGTCAGTGTGCTGACTTGACTATGTCTTGCCCCAAACTGCATGTGATTATCATAAAGTTGGCATGTCTGTAAAGGGGAGACTCGTGGGTACCCATAGAACCCATTTTCATTCACATATCTTGAAGATAGAACATCAAAGGCAGTAAATCTACTTCCTACAATTATCACACATGTACAAAAGCTAGTTATGCTTTATGCATTCAAAAGTCATCTTCACATCTAAACAGGAATTTGTTCACCATTATGAACGGTATTCTCACACAGTACTATTTTCAACTCATTCACTAAGTAGAGAGAGTAAGATTTTATGGCCACCTGGTATCATTCAATATTCTTTTATTGTTTTATGTGAAGCATTATGTAACTTTATTTTGATAAGTGCCAAGTGACAATAATAGTAACTCCCATTAAACCGTTGGTAATAAACTCTCTGTGCTCCTAACCTCAGTTCATTTGTTCAAGACATGAATTATCTCACTACTTCAATATGTAAATACGGACCACCAAATCTAACTTCACAATTTAAAAACAATCTATTCTGGCACTAATCCCTTGTCGTGGGCCAGCCTCTGACTCTTCCTCCAGTTTCTTACATGTCCTTCTCTGTGTCTCTCCTGCGTTGGATTGGGGGGGCTGGACAGTCTAACTGATGATGTGGCTGTTCTTCCTTGTGAGTGCCAACTCAACAGATTCCAGGATAAACTGTCAGGTACACGATCTCGTAATAATGTCACAAGGATAACAAAACTGAGAAAGGTAAAAGAGTGAAGCAAATGTGGGGACAGAGAATTATCAAAAAAAAGAAAAGAAATGGAGAGTTAAACAGAGGAAAGCTCAGGGTTAAGATAAACAGACAAACCGGGAGAGCCTGAAGGGAAAGAGACAGTCAGAGAAACACTCACACTGTAAGAGAGACAGACTTGGTATTAAGGTAACTAACGGTTACCAAAAATAATAAAGGATAAACATTAAAGATTTCCACTCCTGTGTCCTTCATAGACATTTCCCTGCCCCAATCGTTTTTCAGCCATTTCACCCCCAGTTACTGTTGACAAACTATTGCACTTCATTTGAAACCCTCCCTAAGCCCAGCTGATGTAATACCCTCGAGATTTTTATTAGAAGTTTGGAATGTGGTCACCCCGTCTGCTCAATACAGTGAACACTTCCCTTTCTACCAGCTGTGTCCCAGACAGCCTCTTCTCAAAAAATCCTGGCCTTGATCCCTCCAACTACAATATCCACAGACCGGTTTCCAAACATCGGCCAAAATCTGAGAAAAGACAGTTTCATTACAGCCTCTGGAAGCCCCGTCAGGCAGTGAAGGTTTTAGGAAAAATCATAGCACAGAAACTTTCTCCCTTCTCAAGAGTCACAAATGACCTTTTTAATGAATGCAGATGCTGGAGATTGCTCCATTCTCATTTTGCTAGACTTAAAGTGCAGCCTTGAGACTTGATGCAGTGGATTCCTGGCATCTTGATAAACAGATTTCAGCGACCAATACAGCCTTGCAGTAGTTTTCAACATATTTGTCAGATCGTTTTTTTAAATTGGTGACAGTGTCTCCTCTTTAGCCCAGACAACATGTGGAACACCCCAGTGTTCGATTTTAGGACCTATCTTATTTTCCTTGTATACACTTCCCCTTGAGTCGCATCACACGCAGACATGGTGATGCATTTCATCGTTATGAAGATGATATCTCCCCATAAAGCCTAATCCTGTCGATAGTTAAATGTCTAGCAGATGTGAAATTATGTTTGTCCACAAAGTTTCTTCAATTAAATTCAGAAAAAATGATTCTTGTCATTGGATCAGAAAACTCAATGCACAGATCGAGAAATATCTTGGTGCCATTGTTAACAACATCAAGTCTGTACTAAAAAAATGTAGGTGTATTTACTGATTTTTTTGCCTCAATTTTGAATATCTTAATGGCAAGTTCATCCAATCCTGTTTTTATCATCTAAAAAGTATGTTCTGTCTCAATTTTATTTCTGTATCTTTGTGTTTATTATTAGTAATTGTAACATTATTTTTGAAAAAAAGTTAATCAAACCAACTATTTTGATAATCAATTGAATTCATTTGAGTCATTTTTAAGACATAAAAGACACAATTCTCTGATTCCTGCTTATTAAATGTGAATATTTTCTGGTTTCTTTACTCGTCTTTGACAGTAAACTGAATATTGACATTTGAGGACGTCATCTTGGGCTTTGGGAAACACTGATCGACATTTTCCACCATTTTCTGACATTTTACAGACCAAACAACTAATCAAATCGACTAAAATAATCATTAGTTGCAGCCCTAAATATGTCTAACTTGAAATTTGTGACTATATAGATGCTGTAATCAGTGAGCCATCAATGGAAGCTGCCCTGACCAGTTTTCAGTGTTGACAATACAAAGATTTACAAGATGTATAATACTATTACGTCACATCATAAGACGACGTGTTTCTGAAGTAACATGTGACTTTCAGGTTTAATAATTGTTAAAATGGCTAAATCCAACAAACTTCAAACAAGCAGCTTTCCAAACGATTTCTTTTGATACGAACTGACTGCACGAATGTCTTCAAACCTCTCTGAGCTTTATCAGATGGACGTCCGGATACATGAGATTAGGGAGGTTTTATTCTCCCGGTTGGAGAGGCTGTGTCTGTACCCTCTCAGCACTGAGAAGTGCCAAAGATGAAGCCATGTTGCTCTGAGCTCAGGCCACTCCACACACACACACACAAACACACCCTGTCTCTAGGGGACAACATGGACAGGCAGGGCAACAGCTACAAAGAGGCTACAGTCTAAAAAAGGTCATTTGAATGTGCATTTGAATTATTAAAACCCACTAACAGCGCCACAGGGCAAAGTCATAATTTACATAGTACATTTCATGCATAAACTCAATGTGCCTCACATAAACAACTATTTATAAAACATAAGAGGAGAAGGTAAAGAGAGGAGAATAAATAAATAATAACATGCATATTATTTTTCTTTGTTTCTTGTTTAGGCTACAATGCACAGACACTTCTTCAATATAATACAAATATTATATACTAGCTGCAAAGATCTGTATCACCACCTGCTGGTGTCTCAGAGACCTCCAGTCATGAATGAATGTTCCCACTGTAAAATTCACTCAGAGTACTATTCTTAAAAACAAGTAACAACATACCCTAGACCTTCCAAACACACTGATCTACTTTACGCCGACCCTTATCTCGTTCAAAGCTCAATGCGCATGGGAATGAACATTTATTGTTTGGGGGGTTTCCCCTTAGACTGATGAAGCATTTCCCTCAAGGTGTGGTTAAAGTGTATCAGCAGAGCGAGAACAAGGGAGCTCTCTATGGTGGTGACCTTTACTGGCCTACTGGTTTAGATGTGGAGAAGACTGGATTGGTTAGATTTTGTCGAGCCGGTGTGCGCCGTGAATACTATCACAAAAGGAAATGAGCTCCAAGTGTCGCGTTTGTGTGTGAACACCCACCCTTGTGTACACACATACAAACACAGGAGACCAGTTCACTTTAGAAGGAAGTGAGATTCAATACAGATCTGAACTTATTCCAATAATGCACACACAGTGTTGTATGAATGGCTCATGTATAGTGTATCATGTACGTTGTAATAATAACTACGGTCTCCAACAGGTAATCTGACTCACACAAGTCAATCCTCTCTACATCCAGGTCAAGCCCCGCACTGGGCCACAACACGAGCTGATCCAGGATCACATATCCAGGTCACAGACACAAAATATGTATAAAAACGGCCTCCTTATTTATGTTCTCTACTGACTCCTAAAACTATCAGTAGCTGCAACCTTCAGTCCGCGGCGTCTTTGGTGAAAGTGCTTTAAAACTATTTGCACCATCATCTTGGTGTGAGCTACAGAGTCATTTTAAATTAGATTATTTTATAAACATGGAAGATTATAAAAACAGGATTAAGGACTATTTGAACATCGAATGTACTTGTTCTGTTCCTGAACTACAATGCTAATACGTTGATTGATGTAATTTGCGTTTTGTTTTAAGTCTGTTACTTCTCTCTCTTTTATGTGAAATTTCTTATGTTGTTTTTTAACATTTTGTTGTTTTGTTTTTAAAGGTGATCTAAATGGTAAAATGGTAAAAGGACTGCATTTATATAGCTGCTTTCTAGTGTTCCGACCACTCAAAGCACTTTACACTACATGTCAGCATTCACACACACATTCATACACTGATGACTGAGGCTGCCATGCAAGGTGCCGAAACACCCATCAGGATCTAATCTAAATACTCAACACTCACACATGGCACAGCCTTCGGGAGCAATTCGGGGTTAAGTATCTTGCTCAAAGACACTTCGACATGTGGACTGGAGGAGCCGGGGATCGTACCGCCGACCTTTTGATTGGTGGACGACCCGCTCTACCTCTGAGTAGCATTCATATAGCAGAAAACAACTACCGGCGGTGATATCGTGGAAGCAAAGTACGCACCCTACGGTTCCCCCCCAAGCCCAGGTTAACACTGTTAACACCGCTAGCTGCGAGGCCAGGACTCCCTCGGAAAAGAGATTAACTATCAAGATTAACTTTATTGTCATTCATACTATTCACATGGCAAATGCACAGCAGAATGAAATTACGTTGCATCAGGTTCACGAGTTTAATTAAGTAAATATAGATAAGATACAAAATATCACACCTAGGATAAAATTGCACGTATGGGAAATATCAATGGGACTATCTTGGAAAAATAAAGGTTCAATAAAAAATGTAAAGAAATTCCAGATCTTTACAGAGTCCTTCCACTAAGATATTTCAATTTACAAGCCTGTAGTAAATTGCCTGCACTACAGCTCAAACATGTACTGCAACATACATTACCGTATAGCCTATACACCAATCAGACATAACATTAGGTCAGCATGGGCACCCTGACCGGTCTGCGGCTACGCAGCCCCTTACACAACAAACTGCGATGCACTGTGTGTTCTGAAACCTTTCTATCGGAACCAGCATGAACTTTTTCAGCAATTTGAGCTACAGTAGCTCTTCTATTGGATCGGACAACACGGGCCAGCCTTCGCTCCCCACGTGGATCAATGAGCCTCGGGTCTGACCCTGTCACCGGTTCACCTGTTTTCCTTCCTTGGACCACTTTTGGTAGGTCCTGACCACTGCAGACTGGGAACATCCCACAAGAGCTGCAGATGTTGGAGATGCTCTGACCCAGTCGTCTAGCCATCACAATTTGGCCCTTGTCAAAGTCGCTCACATCCTGACGCTTGCGCTTCTTTTATTTTTAGCTTTCTCTCATAGGAGCAGGGAGGCCAAACTGGCGCACCAAAACAGTATTGTGGCTTTTAAACTTCCTCCTCTCATAGTAATTCCTGTGGCTTTCTTTCTACCTCCTACTACTAAATATAACCCCCACAGGCACCTTTATACCCAAACCATACTTATACAAAGACAGAAATTGTCGATTTATTTTTTTTAACACGAAGGGTTACTCAGCAGACGGCTGTCAGGTGGTGCGAGTTTCCACAGGTGTGAACCCGGCAAGATACTCCCTTCCTCATCAACCAAATAATGGACTTCAAGATAAAGGAAAGATTTGGACATTTGAGACCCCTGATCCAACAATCTTACAAAAGGTGAGTGATTTAGTTTTAATATTCATTATGAGCTGCTGGTTTATGTTCCGAATGTAGACGGCAAGACTTGAATGTTTAATTATTGTTAAAAGTACAAAACTTTTTCCAAATTCAGGGAGAGAGTACATCTCTAACTCAAAGAACAATAGTATTTATTTTGTCTCATGGATAAAAACAAACCAACTGTTGAGACAAGAGCGCTCATTATAATAAACAGTTGGTGTTGTAAAAAAATATTACAACACTCATTTAGAGAAGGCTGTAATTATTCCATTTGATTAATGTTTTGCAAATGACAACTAAACAATGATGCGTCTGTGTGTGTGTGGGTGTTAAATCACAGGGACACATTTATCAGAGAGCATGCAAAACCACAAAGTGCCAGTTGATCCTTTTAAATGACAGACAACTGCCAGCCTGTGGTTTTCTAGTGGACAACAGTGAATCAATACAGATGGCCCACAGCCCCCGAAGCTATGGTCACCTCTAAATATAGGACACAAAAAACAGCAATCAACAGTCTGCCGTGGATATCAAGTGGCCCGGGCCTTGTGATTGACTGAATGATCCATCGCTTCACAATGCAAGTAACTTGGGTGTGGTGCACAAGTTGAGGGATACAAATGGAGTTAAGCATTCAAAGTGTCACATTATACTGTCACGCTCTGTGTTTCTGGATACAGCAGCTTTGCACCAGCTTTTTGAAAAAAGAAATAGGAGCCATTTGTATAACGTCGACCTGAAACTGGTACTAAAAGAAGCTGCTAAGCTCGAGG
Organism: Adelosebastes latens; assembly: GCA_916700685.1. Lineage (NCBI taxonomy): Eukaryota > Metazoa > Chordata > Actinopteri > Perciformes > Sebastidae > Adelosebastes > Adelosebastes latens. The sequence continues at coordinate 24,444 of CAKAKR010067106.1, read as the reverse complement.
AAAACAGATATTCAATGGAGGTGGGATTTGTACAACGCCTTACTTGAGGTTTGTTCTTTTATCTTGTTAAATGTGGGACAGCTGTCCGCCCCCCAACCAACTAGCTTTGTCTTAGAAATGAACAAGTATGAGGTAAAAAATTATACATTTCTCATATAGCTGCACACTTGGAATCGCTAACCACGACCCCCAAAAGCTATGACGTCAGATTTACTGTTTAACAATGCTTCACATGACAACAAAACAAACACAGGCCTATGTGCATGCATACTTTTACAAACATGATAAGTAGCTTCATGGTAGGTCTGCTGGACGACAGGAAGACATGACTGCTGGTTTAGGTGGATCAAAGGCTGCATTAAAGTAGTGGGCTTAAACCCTGACCCACTATTTGACTCCCTGATGTGGGCGCAAACCTTGGTCTGAATAGCTGAAGCCATGAAGGAGTGGGCTCTCCGCCCATCTGTTAATTTTAAACTCATGGCATGATGGCATGACACAAAACCTCACATCCTGTCAGAGCGCAGCGGAGTGCGTTTACGTGGGGGGAGTAAATCTGTGAGGTTACTGTAGGACAAGATGGTTTAATTGTTTTTGTAGAGTGGGGGCACGCAAGGAGCTAAAAGTTCGGTTTTTAATAGAAACATCCTGCTGGTAATACAGGGAGACAGTCTACTAATGTGTTACTAATTTACAAACACGGCAAGAAAGCAAATATATTAGTCCATTAGCTAATGATTTTCAAATGTGAATGTAACAGTTTTTACTGGTAGTAGTCAAAATGTTTCATTACTGTGTAACTAAATAACTGGTGACTCAACAGATCTTTACAATGCAGGTATCTCATCATGTTTTGAAGTGCAGCCAGATACCGTAAAATAACAATCTCTGATCCAAAAGCAAACAAACTGGTCACCTCCTCTCTAGGAGCTATTTATTTGTTATTAGTATTTAGTTGTCATTTTACTAATAATAAGTATTGTTTGATTAATTATTCTAGATGTTTACTTTATTTAGACTTTTTGCGTAATTTGTTTTGTTTATGAATTGGGTAAAAACTGTGGACACCCGTGGTTATATAGGTTATATAGGTAGGAAGGCAGGTAGGACCAGCATGCACTTGGGTGAGCTTATGTTTTTTTTTTTTACCAGAACAAGAGAGGCAGCGACATCCATGTTTTCATTGTGCTTCGTTTGCTTTCCTTTTTGGAAAAATGAATCATCAGAAACACATACACTTTGCATGAACAATGGACTCTTTTGCCTGCGTAAACCACATCCCCATGGTGCGTCAGTGGCCCTTTGATTTAAGTTTGATTTTGATTTTTCCGACAAATGGCCACTACATCCTCCATCAAATTTAAAAACACAGGACTGGAACAAGAGCTGAAACAAATATTTGATTAATTGATAAGTAGATCGACAGAAAATGTATCCTCAACTAGTCTGATTATCTATTAATTTCAGTCATTTTTCAAGCAAAAATACTAAACATTCCACAGTTGTAGCCTCTCACTTGTGAGGATTTGCTAATTTACTTAGTCTTATGTTAAACTAAATTGATCAGTTTTGGGGTTTTAGACTGTTGATCAGACAAAACAAGCTTCTTGGGTTTCAGGAAATTGTAACAGACATTTTCAGACATTTTACATAATACTATTAGTATTTTTTTTTTATGAAAATAATCATCAGTTGTCCTAACTGTTACCTGCTATCTGTCCCTGCCTATAACAGTTTTTTTCTATAAACAACTAAATATAATTTATCAATGTTTATGCTACAATAATAGTTTGTTTACATCAGTAATGTAAGTAAACATGGGACTAAAACATTTGCAAAACACACAAAATTGTTTTTCTTATATCTCAAGTTCAAAATAATCAATGACAAATAGAGTTTATATGGTAAGGCCTACACTGTTGACAGACTAGAAAAGACAAAAACATGGCTACAGCAAAATCCAAAGTGTTACAAACAATACTCCAGTATGCAAACAACACACATTATCAGGATGGTGCAGCACCCAGCTGGCTAAACCCTAAAATGGTTTTAAAAACAAGCCAATACTGCGTGTAACAAGTGTAACACCTTAGCTTGAAACCAAGGTGACTGTGCCCTCTTTTCCTCCTCTGTTCCTCCTGCCGTGGCTGACAGGAGCAGATGTTCTGGCTGACCTCATGACTTTATAATCTGTATACTGTTGAGGTGAGCCTGGGGACACAGTGACTACAACCAGGTGTGTGTGTGTAGGCCTATGTGTGTATAGCCTCCAGTCAGCAGTAAACATGACTTCTGGGTAGTCTGGGGTCTAATTTCAGTCTTACAGTATAGGCCAGGGGTCTGCAACCTGCGGCTCCAGAGCCACATGCGGCTCTTTAGCCCCTCTCCAGTGGCTCCCCATGGATATTTCAAAAGTTATTGGAAATGAATAACTGTTTTTTTGTTTACATTTTCATTTTTATTTATCATTGTTGTAGGTATATGGTACGACGGTACAAAAGTCATAATATTACGAGAAAAAAAGGCGTAATATTATGAGAATAAAGTCATAATATTAGTATATACACTCACCGGCCACTTTATTAGGCACACCTGTTCAATTGCTTGTTACCACAAATAGCTAATCAGCCAATCACATGGCAGCAACTCAATGCATTTAGGCATCTAGACGTGGTGAAGACGACTTGCTGAAGTTCAAACCGAGCATCAGAATGGGGAAGAAAGGGGATTTAAGTGACTTTGAACGTGGCATGGTTGTTGGTGCCAGACGGGCTGGTCTGAGTATTTCAAAAACTGCTGATCTACTGGGATTTTCACGCACAACCATCTCTAGGGTTTACAGAGAATGGTCCGAACAAGAGAAAATATCCAGTGAGTGGCAGTTGTGTGGACGGAAATGCCTTGTTGATGTCAGAGGTCAGAGGAGAATGGGCAGAGTGGTTCGAGATGATAGAAAGGCAACAGTAACTCAAATAACCACTCGTTACAACCACGGTATGCATAATACCATCTCTGAACGCACAACACGTCGAACCTTGAAGCAGATGGGCTACAGCAGCAGAAGACCACCCGGCAAGGTGTACCTAATAAAGTGGCCGGTGAGTGTATATATGGTTGTAGCATAGTAGTAGTAATTTTACGTGTTATTTTCTTTTTTTCTCGTAAAGTTATGACTTTATTCTTGTAATATTACGACTTTTTTCTCTTAAAGTTGTGACTTTATTCTCGTAATATTACGACTTTTTTTCTCATAAAGTTATGACTTTATTCTGGTAGTATTATGACTTTGTCTCGTAAAGTTATGACTTTATTCTGGTAATATTATTACTTTTTTCTCGTAAAGTTATGACTTTATTCTGGTAATATTATGACTTTTTTTCTCATAAAGTTATGACTTTATTCTGGTAGTATTATGACTTTTTTTCTCGTAAAGTTGTGACTTTATTCTCGAAATCTCAGATTTTTTTTCCCCTCAATGTGGCTGCAAATGTTTTGCGGCACCAGACAGA
>CAKAKR010067106.1:0-10000 GCA_916700685.1 Adelosebastes latens | reverse complement strand
CTGACCAAAATAAAATACAACATCTACTTGGAGAAAATAGTGTCATCGCCATGGAAGCTGCAGGATATGTCAGTGCATGTCACAGCCTAAGAGACAACAACAACAACAACAACAACACATAATAGATGTAACTCACACTATGCCTTTTATTTACTCCTCTACTTCATGGGTTTTTTTTGGGGGGGGGAGGTTGTATTTTTTTGTTGTTTTTTTACATTTATCCTTTGATATTGCAATATATTGTTATTAATTTTTTATTTGTTTGTTTGTTTTATTGACACAACAAACATTAATTACTTCTTTATTGTTTTCTTCCATTTACATGCATGTTTTTTTTAAAAATATCTATATATTATCATTTGCTTAATGAATTGTATATATGTGTATATATATATGTTTGTGTTTTTATTTTGTTCTTTTTTTATTTTTGATTTATTATTGAATGATGCTTTGGCAATATTGTTCACCTGACAGTCATGCCAATAAAGCAAATTGAATTGAATTGAATTGAAATTGATATAAAACAGTTTTATATCTATGAAGAAACATATCTCATGACTTGTTTGTAGTTAATTATGTTTTATTGCAAACTGTAATGTCTCATTTACACATAAACCTAGATACCTATGACACAGATTAAAGCTAATAGTTAGAATGATTATAAATAATAATAATTATAGTTAGAAAAATTTAGGAAAATTTGATTAGAGGATATGTATGGCTCAATAAGGAAGCTGGTTAATAATTAATAATTGACTTATGGAGAAGGGGTGGGATTAAATAAGTTTATACTTCTTCTCACTCCTTTTCGAATATGTAAATCAAGGCATCAAGTGTTTGACCATTTCTTTTTTTTTGGAAAATCACCACCTGAGTTAAAGCAGGAAACAGGAAACAGTATTTAATACTTAGAGCTGCAGCCATGAAGCAAATAACTAGGAACTGGTTAAAACCCTTGTGTCCATCAATTTAAAGATGGAAGGAAACAATACAGGAAATCCCTGAAATGGAGAGAATAATTCATAGTGTCAGAAATGAAGAGACAGAATATAAGAGGCTTTGGTCAAAGTGGATGAGTTAAGACAATGATTTAATGTAGGAAATTACCCGATTAAATTGTGTTAGAAATGAAGAGACCAAGTACAAAAGACGTTGTTTTAAGTGGATGAATTTTGAGGCTGGAAATTAAATTATGAAATTACTTACACTCAGATTAACAGAATCATTTATAAATGGGCAGAGGCTGATCTTGGGCAAACAAATAACAAAACCGATAGACATACACAATATACACATCTTGGAAGAGGAGAAGACCCACAACATTTTTTGCATGTATGTATATGTACGTATGTGTATGAGTTTTGATGTGTGGAAAAAAAAATGCAAATATATATAGGACATTTTTGGATGTATAATTCATGAGTAGTTTGCAATAAAAGTATTTTTTAAAAAAAGAGAAATTCTTGGAGACACTATAGGATTATGCCTATGGTAACAATTTTACAAATTAATTTTAGTTCAATCTAATAATTCCACATTTCAAAATAGGTTTTCATTTAGTAATGTAGGCCTATACTAGCCTCACACAAGTAGCCCCTTAAACGTGACAAATCCTGCTCTTTTATTTTGAAGGCAAAAGTGCATATATACCGGAAACGGCACACATTTTTTCTAGCTTCACTTCCGGTGGATGATACCTATGATGCCCTGATGATGTCTGGGGAAATACCACCACCTACTGATCACATGGACCTATCGTCAGTGCAATCTTAAGAGAGTAAAATAAATATATAGCTAATATAATAGAAATAGATAAATAAAATTATTATTTTTTTATTATTATTATTATTATTATTATTATTATTATTATTATTATTATTATTAATAATAATAATAATTATGATTATTTATTCAAACAACCCCACTACTGCTGCTACTTCTGCTCCTAGTACTACTATCACTACTACTACTAATAATAATAATAATAATAATAATAATAATAATAATAATAATAATAGTTACAATAATAATATTAATATGTTTTATACATACAGTGAATTGACGGACTCTTAGCTTATAAATGTAATATAGTCTTAATCTTTTCCTTTGCACCCCATCCATATAAGTAGTTCCTGCCAGACTCATTATGGCACTCAAGCAAACATCAAAACAGCATGTCTGAGTTGGAAAAAGGGATTAAAGATGACTTTGGTCTGGAATGCAGCCATGAGGCCATTAGGCCTCATCTACCTCTCTCTCTCAATCCCCTCTGTGGTACCATGCTGCCTTTAAAGGCTCCTTGTAAACTCCCAGAATCAGTAGATCATAATAAAGAATTAGTTTGCGAATACATGAGCAATCCTGTAACAAAAGATTTGATTTATTTTAATAGAACTGCTGCCACTGAAAACTTACAGAAACTAAAAGCATGTGAAGTAGAATCTGGTTTATTGCCAAGTAGATTTACACAATCAAGGAATTTGCTTTGGTGTATTGGTGCATAGACAAGACACATAAATATAGAATAGAAAAAAATTACAATAAAAATATTTAAAGATAGCCTATTGCAGTGAGGGCCAAAGTGCAAATGTACGACGGAGTATTAAGGCCACATTGAGGGAAACAAATTTGAGATTTTCCAGAATTAAGTCATATTACAAGAAAAAAGTAGTAACATTACGAGACTAAAGTCAGAACTTTACAAGAAAAAAAGAAAATAACACGTAAAATTACTACTTTATAATATTATGACTTTATTCTCATAATACTACGACTTTTTTTCTCTTAAACTTATGACTTTATTATCATAATATTATGACTTTATTCTCGAAAACTCTGATTTTTTCCCCTCAATGTGGCCCTAATACTCCGTAGTACTGTCGTACATTAGACCTACAACAATGATAAATACAAATAAAAATGTAAACAAAAAACAGTTATTAATTTCCATTTTTAAAAATCCACAGGGAGCCACTGGAGAGGAGCTAAAGAGACGCATGTGGCTCCGGAGCTGCAGGTTGCAGACCCCTGAACTAGGGGATGTGCAAAGTTTCACAAATAGAATAAAAATAAATACATTTCAAGAATAAAAATAATATGCAATGTACATAGATAATAGGTATTTTGTGGCGTGAGGTTTTTGTCCTTAGTGAAGTCTTTAGTGAATTGATGCTGTCTTTGAATGTAGTTCTAGTTACAGATTTCTTTAATAAAAGCCTTACTACTAAAAGCATGTGACTTAATTTGTAGTGAGCGCCTGATAAATGTGTGTAACCATGCTGAAGAAAATCCAGTAGAGCTATTTAGAAAGGTCACAAAGAAAGGTCACGGTAGGCCTACTTACTATATTTCCAGAGAGCACTTGAAGGCATCACCCCAACCTGTCCACCTCCCTCCATCCACCTGTTACAAGAATAAAAATAATATGCAATGTACATAGATAATAGGTATTTTGTGGCGTGAGGTTTTTCTCCTGATGGACCACAGCGAGTCTTTAGTGAATTGATGCTGTCTTTGATTGTAGTCCTAGTTCATTTCATTTAATTCATTTCATTTCAAAATTTATTTCGAACATGTAGAATACAAAAAAAATAAAATAAAAAATGAAGAAAAAGAATAATCATACCAGCAAGTGGACAGTCAGAAACAAGTAGTATTATATACAATGAAAAGCATAAGAAAAATAAATTGTCAAACACTTGATGCCTTGATCTACATATTCGAAAAGGAGTGAGAAGAAGTATAAACTTATTTAATCCCACCCCTTCTCCATAAGTCAATTATTAATGATTAACCAGCTTCCTTATTGAGCCATACATATACTCTAATTAAATTTCCCTAAATTTGTCTAACTATAATTATTATTATTTATAATCTTTCAAAATAAAATTAACTGTAAATTATGCCTGTTGGTAGAATTATTACAATGCAATCTGTTTATTTGAATGTTCTAATACAAATGGAATGACGTGATAGTAGAGTCATGAAGCTAAAAAGAAAAAAAAAAGGGACAAAAATTTAAGTCAATTATTAATTATTAACCAGCTTCCTTATTGAGCCATACATATACTCTAATTAAATTTTCCTAAATTTGTCTAACTATAATTATTATTATTTATAATAGTTACAGATTTATTTAATAAAAGCCTTACAACTAAAAGCATGTGACTTAATTTGCAGTAGCGCCTGATAAATGTGTGTAACCAGCTGAAGAAAATCCAGTAGAGCTACTTAGAAAGGTCACAAAGAAAGGTCACGGTAGGCCTACTTCCCATATTTCCAGAGAGCACTTGAAGGCAACCTGTCCACCTCGCATCATCCACCTGTTGCTCCACAGGTGCGCTCTCATTGGCCGCACGATGGCGCGCTTTCCACTGGTTGTCCGAGCATGAATGTGAGGCTGTTCTCTGCTCTGCTCTGCTCTGCTCTGTGGGGGAACTTGAAGCTGTGCAGGGGTAATAATTTGTGTTGCTATGTGCCCGATTCGGACCGAGGTTTGGAGGTATACTGAACGAAGCGCTGCATTCACTGTCCGTGCGTCCTCGTCCTGCACGGAGCAGGTAAGCATGTCCGACGCTGTTATATAGCTGTTAGGAATTGAATCAGGCTTTTGTGTGTGTTTTTTTCTTCTTGTTGCATGGCATTCTGTCATTATAGAGACAGAGAGACGCGTCGCCTGGCTAAAGGCATGAATGCCACCATACATACCCTGATGTGGGGAAAGTTGACTGGATGAGGTGAAATGGTTTAGTCAAAGAAGCACCGATGTGTGCCACAGTTTCTCCAGATCGTGCATCAAATTTATTTTTACTTGTGAAATGTAAATATGAATACACAGGGAGGGGAGCACGCAGGTGGATTGGAGAGGTGTTTTTGGTGGGTTGTTGTCACAGGCAGTGAATGCAATATAGACATTTTTCAGCTTTTGCTAGAACATTTTGGTATCTAAGAGGAGTTATTTTACACCTGCTTTACTTCCATGTATTCTTTCCTCCCTCTCTCTCTCTCTCTCTTTCTCTCTCACTCTGTGTGTGTGTCTCTCTCTCTCTCTCTCTCTCTCTCTCTCTCTCTCTCTCTCCTTCTCTCTCTCACTCTGTGTGTGTGTGTGTGTGTGTGTGTGTCTCTCTCACTCTCAGTCACTCTGAGTGTTTCAGTGTAAATACAGAGGAATGTGCTCTCAGAAAGCTTGAAAGGCAAGTTCAGTCGCATTACTCACATTTAGTCTGTGCATTTCTTCTGTCCAAGTCGAAATCTACTGTTGCTCCACGAGTGTGTGTGTGTGTTTGAATACAGAGGGAGGGAGGGAGGGAGGGGGACTCCTCAAGGTCAGAGACTTTTCTCAGACAGACATATGTTGATGTCCCAGGAAGGAATGTCCTGTTTATTTTCATGCATTATTTCTATAAAAATAAGATTTTAAATCCCCTTTCACCGACATTGTGAAAGGAATTCACTGTATATACAAAACCGATGTCTACTCCATTCAAATAGCAGCCGGCAATCCATTCATTCATTCATGTTTTCATTCATTTTCCTTTCCTTCCAAATCCGTCATGTTGTTGTAGGTGGAGGCTGCCAGGGAAAGACAAATACATGGACGCCCATTCAAGCTCATATTTGTTCACTTGCTTCTCTCCAGACTGCAACGATCAAATCAAATATTATTGTATTTTATTATGTCATTTAGAGCATATATATTCTAGGGCTGACCCGAATGCTTCGAAGCTTCGATCGTTGCCATGGTATTCGACCTCCGAATCAGTATTCGTATGCTTTGTTTTAAAAATAAAACAAAAATAAAATCTATATTTAAAGGGACTGTTTGTAACTTCTTACACGTATAAATGAATCCGGGTCGGTGTCCCATGCGGGCTCGCGTGTGGCTACGCTGTTCAGACTCAGACTCCAACACAAACTACACGGAAGCACCAAAACCGCAAAGTTTTATCTAGTGAAGCCCGTCTTGCAAAACAGTGTTGGCCGCGGTCGGAGGACGCGGGGGAGACCGTAGCTTTGGTCTCCAGGGCCGGAGTCTCTGCTGTACTCTGCTCTGCCTGCTTGCCTTCACTCACACACCGCGCTCATTCTCGCTATTTCGCTCTACTCTCATGTGCATGTGCACACACTCCACACTGCAGAAGAGTTTGTTTAGCTCTGAGATTATCTAGTGAATGTACAGTGGACGTTTGTGCAGAAATAACTGCTGCAGCTCCTCCAGACCAACAGAGGTTTCCCGTGTCTTGTGAAGTGATGGGGCTCCGCAGTGAGAAATGTTATCGTCTCCGACGAAAACTCCGGTGTCTCCCCTGTTCCCTCCGGCCGCGGTCGGGAGATGAGGCAGGAAAAGCCAACACTAGGATCAGCATTGATTCATGAAGAGACCTCCGTCTGGTCAGCTAACATTACTGCCAAGCAGGTGAATTATAGAGTGATATTGTGGTTTTAGCTGACGTGTGTCACCTCACTGTTTTGAGCGATGCTCGTTCATGTCTATTTAGAGCGAGCACAAGCGCGAGCCCAACGCTGACTTTCGTTGACTTAACGGCCACAGGTGTCGCTGTTAACAAGCAATTCTGATTCGTACAAACAGTCCCTTTAATTATTATTAGTTATTCTCAGACGGATATCACTGTTTGTTGTGTGTTGAGGTGCGTGTGTGTACAGTAGTGCGTCAGCAGCACTGTCCCGGGCACTGAAACGGGGAAGATGGAGACAGACAGACAGAAGAACATGTCAGTCTGCTGTGCTGCTCCACTCCGCGAAGCTTCGAATAGCTTCAAATATTTCTCACCAAAGCTTCAAAGGGCAAAAAATGGTATTCGGGACAGCCCTATTATAGTCATATACTTTGCAAGTCTTTAATTTGATTCATGTGACTTGGTTTCACAAAACGTACATATGTCATCTAGGAATGAGGACACACTCAGGTTTCTAATTAAAGGATGGCTGAACTGGGTTTATGTGACGTCATCTTGACATGTCCTTGTGCTGATGATGGCATTTAGGTGATTTTCAGCTACAGAGAAAATGAGGCGCCGTGTGTATTTTTAGGAAACAACTTGATGTATTAGGACAATGTTTCCCAGGATATGCAGCACGTAGCAAGTGAAAGCTTTAATGCATCATAGGCTGAATCACCCGTTCAATCTACTCACTCAGGAAGCAGGAAATCTAAATAATGTGCAGCAGGATGCAAGTTATGAGAAGAGTTCTAAACATAGAAACACATTAAACATGCATTGAGGATATTTGAACGCGGCTCACTATTAAGAATGAGGTCCTAATATTTGATGCAGTGAATTTATTCCTTTAAACCAGAATATGCTTCCGTTCAGCTCTCGGGGCGAGCCTCTGAGTTTGGGCTGCTGCTGAAGGCAGCGGGGAGTGATGAATAATGAATGGTTTAGAAAATGTGCGTGTATGTTAGTTGGCTGAGTGTGGCGGTAATGCACTACTCCAGCCAGCACTTCTTCTCTCTGCTGTGGAAATCCTCTCAGCGGTCTCGCAGCGCAGCAGAGCCAAACTTGAGAGCGACTCCACACTTTGGGTTGGATTCAACGCCATTTGACACAGTTCTGCCTACAGAGACTCACACACACAAACACAGTGAAGCCAATTCAAATCAGTCTATAGGGATCTTCTATTAGAAGGGGATGTTCTTTTTGATATTTTCTTTCCCTGTCTGGGTCTCAACTTAATTTCACCTTGGAATCTAGCACGGTGGGTCTTGTGTGACCAATCTGGGTTAAAGCTGAGAGTTTATAAAGAAATCCTCTATAGTTTATGTCTGAGTCTCATACTGTAGCATTTCAGTAATAGCACTACTCAGTAATAGAATACATTGCTTAGTCCATCAAGATGTGCACATTGAATTTACCTCTTTGGTATTCATAACGTATCTGCTCTTTCTGCAGTAGGCAGCAGTGTGACATCCATAAGTGTCACATTAAGTGTTCCTATGGTCTGGTTCTGCTCTCTCTTATCAGGTCCACAGTGACCGCTCTCAAGAGAGAAAGTGAGACATTTCCCATCATGCTCAGCCTCTGTTTTCACTCCCCGTCTCTCCATATTTCCCATTCTGTCTTTCTTTATCTCTCAGTGGCCTCAGTGTGTTTTTACAGTAGCTATTTTCTCCAGCTCCTGTCATCATAGTGTAATTCCCAATCGTTGCTCCACAGCTGCATAACTGCAGGGCATAAATAATGGAGAACCTTCCCTTTGTCCCACACACACACACATATGCACATATAATACAGCACACTCATACATTATGTTCCTATGCTAAACCTCGAGGGGTCTATGTTTGTAAGAAGTCTTAACTGAGTTCTCTGCGGCAGCGTGGACCTATTTCCAGAGAAGTCCTGAGGGAATCGCTTCTTTGTGACTTATTCATGAGATTCATGGCATCACTTACATAACTGATTGGCCCAGTTATAGGGAATAACTACCATCATAACCAGCCTTTTATCATACCATTAGTATGGACAATGGGTTTCTGCTGCAGGATGTGACCGAAAAGATATGTCAGGAGATACAGTACGGCATATTTTGACTGTTTGAAGTATGGAGGCCTTTTGGCATAAAAGATGATGACTTTTTAGTTGTTGTAAGAACACAGCTACTAATTTTGCGACATGATAGTGGACTTGGATGCCTAACAGGTTTTTCAAGGCTGCACTCAAACCACCAGATAAATGATCAGATTAGAGACGATCAATGATTGGTCGAGTAGTCGATTGACAGAAATATGACCTGCGACTATTTTGATCATCGAGTAATTGTTAGTTAATGTTAATTAAGTAATTTCAATCTCTTCCAATGTGAAGATTTGCTGGTTTTCTATGTTTTTTATATCAAAGTACACTGAATATATTTGGGGTTTGGACTTTTGTTTGAACAAAACCAAACATCACTTTCAGCTTGAAGAATTTGTGGCAGGTCATTTTCACCATTTTCTGACATTTTATGGCCCAGCAAGCAATCATTTGACTGAGAAAATAAAAGGCAGATTAATCGATAATGAGAATAATCATCAGATCAAATGAACTTGTACATATTATGTCTCACTGTGGCTATTTTCTGGGCACTTTTTATTCATGTGTACTTTTAATGGAGAAGTCATACAGTAAGAAAATTTCACTGCACACACTGGCTCACTCTTTTAAATGAACTAAGTAGGCCTCATTTCTCAGGATACCCTCCAACTTTCCCGACACCCAGCAACAAGTTCCACAAATGTTTGACTTGTGAAGGGGATTCTGCACATAATTCTGTAGCCACTATTCTTATGAAGAAGTGCAATTTTAAAACACATGCTCCTTGTTTGCGTATTATCAGAAATGAACAAAACAAACACTGATTTGCTAAGTTAATAGGCCATCTTTAGAGTAAATACATTATCAAACCCTGTAGCTCCAATAAGAGCAAACATAATCAGTGAAAGTCCAGAGGATGTCTTGTCAAACGGTTCCTGGCTTCAAAATGCTCAAATTTGTATTGGCACAAAAGGTATAGTACAACAGTACAATTACAAAAGAGACTGGTATTTTACATAGTTTTGCAACAATATTATCCTAGATCCATATTGAGAGTAAAATCTATCGCAGGAACTTCTCAGTGTAAATTACATTTTCTCCAATTTTAGGAGAGACAGTCTATTGAATAGCCAAGATTTAAATGGCTGCAAAATGATAGCCGGATGGGCATCTTTATCTTTGTATTAATGGTGTGTGAGATGACTTTGATGATTTTGAAAAGCAGCTTTCCGACAGCGTTCAGGCTGCCTCTACTCCAAACCCGCTCCTCCTTCTTCTTCTTCCCCCCTTACTGATAAATAATTATGTGCATAAATAAAGACTGAAAGAAAGATATGAAGCAGTAATGTAGAGAAAACTGGAATTCAGGGCTTTTTTCTCTGTCTCTCCCTTTCACTCAGCTCCTTTCTGAAGTATTTGTGTGTGTGTGTGTGTGTGTGTGTGTGTGTGTGTGTGTGTGTGTGTGT
>CAKAKR010067105.1:0-22821 GCA_916700685.1 Adelosebastes latens | reverse complement strand
TACCCATAGACTGAGTACTCAGTGTCATCTAGCCTATAACATCTCTCCCAATTCATTGTCTATGGAGCAGCTCCAGACTTTATACTTGAGAGTTGTTCATGTTTACTAATATTTTTGGACTGTCTTAGATCATTAGGAATAACATGTATGAATTTTGAAAATGGCCGTATAGTTCCCCTTTAAATGATGTCTTAACATGACATCACAAAGCTTTTGAATTTGAATGCTTTGCAAGTGAAAGTCATCTTTGGATGTCAGCGTGAGTTACAATAAACCTGCCTGCTGTGCAATCTGGAATCAAATAAAAGCACATTTTCACAATGTATAAATGTGTTTTTCTTCTGTTTTCTTTGTTCTTTTATTCATGGCTAATTGGGCAGTTCTACATAGATAGATAGATAGATGGATAGATATATAGATAGATAGATAGATACATAAATAGATAGTAACTTTATTGATCCCGATGGAAGTTTAAAATGTTGGCTAATGCGTGTATAAGCCCTACTGTTTCTACCCGGACGACAATAGAGCTACACCAAATGTCGTTTCCTGGTGGAAGAGAGCTGCTTGCGACCATTTAAAAAAAAAATAAGGAAATAAAAATAAAGAAATAAAAATATCAGATTTTATATATATATATATATATATATATATGCTACAGTAAGGACATTAGACATTACAATTGCAATATCTGTCATAAAACACAACACATTTTATATTTTTTGCGTATGAAGACATACATCTTTGGTTACTGTCTAAAATGTTCAGAGTGTAGAGAAAATAATGAAATTCCCTAATTTTTGGAAATGTTTTTACATCAATATTTACAATGATGCACAAAGCTTGATGAAAATGTATTTAAATGTCTTAAAAATATTATAGAAATTAAAAAAGGAAAATGTATAAAATGAACGTTATAATGTTACGGTAAGGACATTTAATAAGAACAAGTGATGAAAACCATAAAAAATAAACATGTTACACATTAAAATCTTAACAACTATATGTCATTTTGTGTACCTGTTTATATGTAATACATACTCTGATGGTTAAAATTCAAATTCATAGAGGTTGATTTTTTTTTATTTGGGAGAGTGAAAAGTGACCGTATGTGGGACTAGCTAGGTGCAAAAATTGTCTAGAAAAAAGGGGGAAGTAGACGAAGAATAAAGAAGTAAATTGGAGAAAATGAGTGGACTTCACTGAAACAAAACGAGTAGCCAGCTGTTACTCTTTGCTCCTTAATAAACAATATGATTTTAGAAACATTCTGATAAACTAAAATAAATCTAAAAACAGAAGATAATCGTCTGTGCTTCAGAGACAGACATTCATTTATCTCTTATGCAAAGAAATACATATATCTGAACTTGTGTACCACACAAATATTTTTCTTGTTGCATGCAACTAGATAAAGAATATTAACTGAAGTTGTTTGCTTATCATTTGTATAATTACGTGGGCAATTTACTTACTGTATCTGCAGCATATTTATATTTCTCTGCAAGAGCCAGACGACCACAGTGGCAATATTTTATGTGCATACACTGATGTCAACCATATTAGTGTCATAAGGTTTAAAAGATATATTTATTGTTGTATTTGATTGGTATTGTGTTGAATTAATCAGCTTGTAAACTACCTGTTTTATTAAGTATTTGGTACCAAACTAAAGAAAGAATTGCTGACACTGTAAGAGATTAAGGAACCTGAGAATGAAGGTTATACTCTGCATGCATAAAAAATATATATGAATGTTTTTGGACATTTTTGCTATTCAAACTTTTGTCTGTGTACATTATAAAACAATCAGGATGTAACTCCAAGTCTACGAGTCTTAAAAACAGAATTGAAACTCTTTAAATTACTTGCTTTAACATGTACTGTATGGTGCGAAGGAGGAACTTGAGTTAAAGGAATGAAAGAAATGATTGCAAGTGCAACAAGGCACCACAAGATGTCACACTAATCCTACTGTAGTCTCTGTATCCACATATGCCTACCTTGCATGCATATACCTGTCTATGGTTACATTACAATAAACACATCTCCAGGACTCTGATACCTTTGGTTTAGTATCAACTTTTTCTATAAATACTCCATGTTTCTTTTTTCCTCAACATCTAATTAATCATAAAGTAGCCCTGATGGGTAAAGGACATAAAACAGGACAGACACGATGGGAGACTCTCCAACAATGTCAAATCTTTAACTTCTCAGAAATGTCCCTATAAACACTTCATATTTATGTTTCAATCTTTCTCTTCTAAAATAGTTGCAATGATGTGCAGTCATTTTAAAAATTTTCTCATGGCAAAATATTTACCGTTGGGTCCCTATTGATCCCCCCCATACCCATCCACCTCCTGCCTTTTGTGCATTTTGTATATCGTCTCCAAGTCCCTATTGAGTACAGTTCACACAGCAATTATTAATACGACCGTGGCTCCAAGTTTTCAATGTTAAAATTAAATTAAAATTAGTTTGTGGCTTTATTTAGGGAAATATAATTAACTTTTTCTTAAATCAAACGGTGATGATGCAGTGGATCTGTGAGGGCCTGGGGCAATCTTATTATAAAAGGCTGTATTTTTCTATGAATTTATTTATTATTTTTATGTAGACTAGATTGTTTAAATGTATGTAAGGCTATGAATTTATTATCCAGGTTTTTTATTTGTGCAGTTTAGGTTTGCTCACTGTAAAAGCCTCTTAGACCACAGACTCTCCTTATTAAGGTACAAAAGGCCCTTTCTCTTTTTATTAAGATATAAAACAACCAGGCCCTTCTGCCCTCTTCTGGTTTGAGGGCATAGTGAGTGACTGTTGCAGTGCTCTGGGTCTGAAAACAGATTTTGTTGGTTTGAGTTTATGTTGTAATAAATAACCAAACCTGTCCAAATATTCACAAAAAACAATTAAATAAAATACAAAAGATGAATTAAATTGCATGTATCTTTCTTTGCCCTGGCCCCCCATTCAAAAATATTGACTTGCTTCAGATTGAGGTGGTGGTGGTGGTCGTCCTTATAGGGTTTTTGCGTCATCTTCCTGACACTCAAAAACAAGGGAGGAGAAAAAAATGATGATGATAAAAATATTAATAAAAATATTAATAAATAATTAAAAAAATAAAAATCGTTTAATATAATTAAATAATAATAATAATTAATAATAAAGAAATATAAATATATACAATAAATAAATGAATAAAGGGGGGAAATTATGATAAAAAACAATTAAAGAATAAATAAATAAATAAGAAACATAAAAAATACAAATGAAGTATAATTAATTTATTATTATTAATAATAATAATAATAATAATAATAATGATGATAAAGAAATATATACAAATAAATAAATGAACACAATTAAATAAAATTCAAAAATTGTATTTAAAAATAAAAATGTATAAATATAATTAAATAATAATAATTAATAATAAAGTAATATAAATATATACAAATAAATAAAGGAACACAATTAAATAAAATTTAAAAAAAATATTTAATTTAATTAAATTGCATATATCTTTGACTTTGACTTGCTTCAGATTAAGGTGGTGGTGGTAGTCCTTATATAAAGGTTTTTGCTTCCAGACAGGCTCAGTTTTCTAACCTAAATATACCGTGCGCACCTGCTGGTGTGTTTACGGTAATTGCGCTCCATCCCTCTGCGCACCGCACCGCGTCTCTGCCTCCTCTCTGTCTGTGTCTGTCTGTCTGCAGGAGAAGCTCGCTGCTACATATCCGACAAAACACACTGACAAACGTGTGGAGAAGATGGTCTTAAAAAACAGAGAAATCTCTGAAACTAAAGGGTGGATTTGATGAACGCAGTGGATCGTTTGGAGCTCTCTCGGTGCTTCACGGTGAGCAGACAGCAGCTGAGAAAAAAAAAAACCCATTTCGCAACCAACCAACCCTGTTTTGCATACAGGGCGCATGAAGTCTGGGGGTCTATTTCTCCACCCTGCTCAGCACAGAGACCTTGCAGTGTTGCACAGTGAGGAGACACTGAGGAGCGTCTAGTTTATTCTGTGCAGGATGTTTTGAGCGTCTGGTGTCGTCTGGAGGGTTTTTTTCTTCTTCTTCTCCATTGCGCACACAACAAGGGAGAGAGAGAGAGCTGCTGCTGCTGCTGGAGAAGAAGGACTTTTAGTGGGTTTGGTTTGGAAATCTGGAAATATTCGTCGTTAAAAATGACGATGTCCGTCCCGGAGAGGAAATCAGGATCTGAGGGTAAAGAGGAGGAGAGTGAGGATGAGAGTGAGATCCTGGAGGAGAGCCCGTGTGGTCGCTGGCAGAAACGCAAAGAGCAGGTTGGTGGGGTTTTTGTTTTTGTGTGTCAATGTGTGTTTTCCCTTCAATTTTAAATGTACCTAATCTCATTAATGAGGAGATGAATCACATGCAATCTTATGCAATTCTGCAGTCGAGGTGTTTTTTTGCACCATAAATCTAACACACTGACATATTTTGTTTTTGTTTGTTTATTTGTTTTGCACAATTTAAGACTATACAACATAACAAAAAAAAAAAGATATAAAAAATTAAAAATAAAAACGTATAATTATAATCAATTAATAATAATAATTATTAATAAATAAATATAAATATATAAAATAAATAAATGAATAAATAATCATGAAAAAACTATTAAAGAATAAATAAATAAATAAGAAACATACACAATAAAAATGAGGGAGATTTAATTATTAATAATAATAATCATCATCATGCTTTATTTGTTTTGCACAATTTAAGACTACATAAGACAACATAACAAAAAAATAAAAATAAAAATGTATAATTATAATCAATTAATAATAATAATTAATAATAAAGAAATATAAATATATAAAATAAATAAATGAATAAATAATCATAAAAAACTACAGTGAAAAAATATACAGTGCAGGAAGGGGCAAAAAATCCACTGGGTTTATCTGAAGCCTCGACCTAGAGACAAGATTAATATAAAGAAATAATATGACTACATAATAGTGATAACAAAACAATTAGGATAATATATATATAATAATAACAATACTGTAAATATATAATTATAGTTACACCACAGTCAGCTGTAATGTCAGTGCAAAAATAGATTAGTCTTAATATTTTATCACCTATTTTGATAGGTGTTACAATTTTTTTACATTTTTTTAAATTTTTGCACAATTTAAGACTATACAACATAACAAAAAAAAATAAAAATAAATGAATAATAAACAGTGCAGGAAGAGGAAAAAAAAAACCCACTGGGCTTATCTGAAGCCTCCACCTAGAGACAAGATTAATATAAAGAAATAATAGGACTATATAATAGTGATAACAAAACAATTAGGACAAGATATATATAATAACAACAATAGCAATACAGTAAAAAGATCAAAACAATACAGTAAATATATCAACATATCATTATTTATAACATATCCCTTGATCTGCTTACATGAAGTCTATATTTCAGTGTGACAGGAATAGTTTGCTTATTTCAACACTTAATTGTTTGTATGGAGGATTTCTGCTCATTGAACCTGCAGTTTAACTCTTAATTCAGGTTTGCAAATCACAATAACATACTGTGGGTGTGTAAACAAGTCTGTTCACTTTATGGCATGTTGTATCATACCAGCATGCAGGTTTGTGCATAATTCAAAATGTAGTTAATATAGAGAGCAATTTCAACCAAATATAGACATTTTAAGTCCATTATATTTAGGGAACCGATTACTGTCAACTTTCAAACATTTGCTGGTATCAGCTTCTTATATCTGAGTATTTTTTTTTGTTTTATATCATAAAGTGGGTATCAAGGTTTTGGATTTTGTTGGTTCGACAAAACAGGGAATTTGAAGATGTGAATTTTATGGCATTTTATACACAACATGATGATGATACCAGAGATAGGAAAACATTATAATACAAATAATAATAAAAAATAAATACATAACAAATATAAAATAGAAAAATATGATAAATTAAAAATAATAATTATATAGAATTAAGGAAGTTTTGAAAAATTGTGATGTGAATGTTATGACATTTTATTCACAAAATGATGATGATACCAGAGATAGGACAACATTATAATACAAATAATAATTAAAAAAAATACTTTAGAAATATAAAAAATAAAAACAGAAAAATATGATAAATTAAAAATAATATTAATATGGAATTAAGGAAGTTTTGAAAAATTGTGATGTGAATTTTATGACATTGTATACACAAAATGATGATGATAGCAGAGATAGGAAAACATTATAATACAAATAATAATAAAAAATAAATACATAAGAAATATAAAAAAACAAAAATAGAAAAATGTGATGAATTCAAAATAATAATAATATAGAATTAAGGAAGTTTTGAAAAATTGTGATGTGAATTTTATGACATTTTATTCACAAAATGATGATGATAGCAGAGATAGGAAAAAATAATTATGATAAAAATAATAATTACAAAATAAATAAATACATAAGAAATATATAAAATAAAAATGTTTAATAAATTAAATATGATATTGATGATACCAGAGATAGGGAAAACAATTGTAATAAAAATTTTAAAAATGATAATAAAGGATTAAGGAAGTTTAAGGAAATTGTGATGTAAATTTTATGACATTTATACACAAAATGATGATGATGAATCAACTAATCAAGAAAACAATCAATAGACTGATTGATAATAAATATAATTAGTTGCCCTAGAACTAACCAATAATTATTTTGATTATTGGTATTTCTGCCTGTTATAAAATGTCAGAAAACAGTGAAAATGCAGAGAAATTATCGGCAAGAAGAAGTCGACTTCTTTAAAAGTAGTTTCTTGTCTAATACTCGAAAATATTCAGTTTACTATCACCTAAGACAAAGAAAAGCCACAAATCCGGATCTGGAGCTGCAACAATTAATCGATTAGTTGTCAACTATTAAATTAATCGAGAACTATTTTGATAATCCATTAATCAGTTTGAGTCATTTAAAAAAAAAAAGTCAAAATTCTCTGATTGCAGCTTCTTAAATGTGAATATTTTCTGGTTTCTTTACTCCTCTATGATAGTAAACTGAATTTCTTTGAGTTGTGGACAAAACAAGACGTTTGAGGACGTCATGTTGGGCTTTGGGAAACACTGATCGACATTTTCACCATTTTCTGACATTTTATCGACCAAACAACGACTCGATTAATCAAGAAAATAATCGACAGATTGATTGACAATGTACTTTTAATACTAAGTGCACATCCTTGTCTGTCCCAGATCTACAGCTTTATTTATGACTCTGCCACCTCTCCATGTGAAGGTCAGCTCCAGGCCAGACAATACATTAAAGAAAATAACCCAGTGGCCTCGCTTGAAGCTTCCTCACCCATAAATAATCCCATGTTTGTTTAATCAATCATCATCAATGACTCATAGAGTCGCAGCACAGTTTCTGTGACATTCCCAGCTGCTGAAACCTGTCTACATGCTCCATGTGAGGGATATAAGAAAAGTTATTATCAGAGAGAAGAAACGTCTAAACGTCTTTTTGTGAGGCGGCGGGCGGCGGCTCCACTAACCGCTCCAGATAAGACTGAGTATTTAAATTGAAGGTTATCTCTCGAACGCACACGGCGTCCTCTGAACGCCACCGACCACCTGACCTCACTGCTCTCTCTGTGCCATTGAGCACTCACAACCTACTCCCACCCTGATGGTTTTCCACCCATTGATTACCCATCTGGGCTGCTTCTGCTGTCACATGTCCATCCACCACCCCACTCTGAGAGCACCAGTCATTTAGGGCTGGTTGCTATAGTAACAATCCATATCAGAATATCAATATGTTTCTGATATGAGCATGAAAGTAACATAAAATAATGAAATTTATGTTGAACGTGATGAACCGTGTCCCGCTGGTTCACATTAGAGATAGACGTCATTATACAGGAACTTTAATAACCAATTAAATTTATTTTTAATCACAATTTGCTTGGAAACCTTAATGTGGGAAGCATAATTCTGAGATATAGAGCTCCAAATAATGACTTTTTTTTAATACTATCAGCCAGTTTGACTAATTGTTTGCCTAGTATAAAGAACAACTTTATTTTGAGCCCACAATTCGGCTTGTGGCCTTCATCAGGGTCATCATAAAACACATTACAAACAACATGTAAATAGACTTGAAAATAATTCAAAGAGGTTAAAAAAAAATATGACAGACATCCATATTTATAATATATTTTTACCTAATTTTTTACCTCTTTGAATTATTTTCTGCTTCATGGTCTACCCTATTTAAATGTAATGTGTTTCATGATGACCCGGTCAATAAAGTTGTTTTTTATACTACTATAAGTTTAGCTGGAGTTTTAAACTCATCAGACTTTTTCCCTTCTCCGTGCACCTTGGAAGTAGGTGAAGTTGTGCCAGAAACCCCGACTCTGCTTCTAATTGTTTGCCTATAAAATGTCAGAAAATAGCCTAAAATGTCCGTCATAACACCGTAAATCCAAAGGTGACGTCTTCAATTTGCTCATTTTTTCCAACCAACAATCCAAAAGTCAAAAGGTATTCAGTTTACAATCACAGAAGACAGAAAATCCTCACATTTGAGAAGCTGCAAACCAGCATTTTTGTAAACATTTTTGTGTGATAAAAGACTTTAAACAATGAATCAGTCATCAACATTTTTGTACATTAATCTTCTGTTGATTGAGAGAATCAGATTTATTGCCAAGTAGGTTTTTACATACAAGGAAAAAATACTCTTATCAACATGGGAGTGGACAAATATGCTGCTTTATGCAAATGTATGTATATATTTATTATTGGAAATCAATTAACAACACAAAACAATGACAAATATTGTCCAGAAACCTTCACAGGTACTGCATTTAGTATAAAAATATGCTCAAATCATAACATGCCAAACTGAAGCCCAACAGGCAACAACAGCTGTCAGTGTGTCAGTGTGTTGACTTGACCCAAACTGCATGTGATTATCATAAAGTGGGCATGTCTGTAAAGGGGAGACTCGTGGGTACACAAGGAACCCATTTTCATTCACATATCTTGAGGTCAGAGGTCAAGGGACTCCTTTGAAAATGGCCATGACGGTTTTTCCTCACCAAAATTTTAGCGTAAGTTTGAAGCATTATTTAGCCTCCTTCGTGACAAGCTAGTATGACATGGTTGGTACCAATTAATTCTTTGTTTTTTTTTTAGTTTCATATGATACCAGTATCTTCACTCTAGCTTTAAAACTGAGCCCGCTACAACCTAAAGATCGCAAGGTGCGTCAACGCGTTATTATCCCATTAACTTTGACAACCCTATTCATAACATAAACATAATAAGAGAAATTAAAATAAAAAAGCAAGTATTGCAACAACCAAGAAACATAAATACATAACAGAAAAAGAAATATGAAAAATACTGTAAAAATATGTACAATATATCTGAATAAAAAGGAAGAACTGTGCAGAAATGCGCAGAATTGATTAATTGATTAACCACAGCAGCAGGATGAGCGTATGATTATAACTGTCTCTATTATTATATTATCATTAAGGCTAAATGTTTTTAAAAAGAAATATCTAATTGCGATTATTTTTGACTGATTGCGATATGATTTGTGATATTAGAAGGGATGATAATTTTGACATCATTATTCTCATTTTGATTAAGAAATTAAATGATTATGGTGTGTTTTGCGGAGATCTGTACCAAACAAGGATGTTTTATTAAGTCTGTAGAATATGCTGTGTAGACCAGGACATCTTTGCAGCACCACAATATTTAATCTAAAATGGTATTTTGACACACAGTAGCAACCATATTGCGATTTTGATAAAAAATGTGGATGAATTGTGCAGCCCTAATTATTGTTACTTGCATAGCTACAGTCAGATTTAGCCTTGCTTTTTTTATAATTCAAAACAAGAAGCAAAACATTTACCTCAGTCGCCATGCAGGCTTCGAGAAT
This sequence comes from Adelosebastes latens, assembly GCA_916700685.1. Classification (NCBI taxonomy): domain Eukaryota; kingdom Metazoa; phylum Chordata; class Actinopteri; order Perciformes; family Sebastidae; genus Adelosebastes; species Adelosebastes latens. The sequence continues at coordinate 12,830 of CAKAKR010067105.1, read as the reverse complement.
AACAAAATAAACCGATGTTATCTCTGTTGGGACAAGCTGAGCCAATAAATGTTGCCAACACATTCATAAAGCAGCTCCAACAGGTTAAAAACACATCTGTCGTAACCTGCGAAGTCGCCCTGCTGTTGATAGACATGCGCGGTGCAGATATATGAAATAATCAATCACTTGTGTTGTTTTGATGCGTTCGCGCTGGACGGCTTTCTCCTCTCTCTGCAGATGGCCAGGGTGTGTCTGAGCGGCAGGCTTGAAACGCTCACGAATATACTCATAGCAAATAAGTCAGTGGGTGAAAGTTGAGAAGACACGCTGCCTTATCTGTTATTCAGCAAACACAGGCCGCAGTCACACGGTCAGCACATGGTATTGTTGCATTTCGTGTCTGTTTTCTCAGGCGGGAATGATTTAAACCTTGTCAAAGTGGATGAATGCGTTGCCTTCAAAGTCAGTTCATCCCTCTTGACTCAACACACAGAGTATTGATGTTTCCGAGTGCTGCTGGTGTGTGATTGGAAAGCAAAGCTGTGTGAGCTGAAGCATAATAACTGTAAAGGCGATGTTTTACATTGTAGTTTATTGGTGGAAATCTTTCCTGGCTCAGATGTTAGTGAGAAAATAAACAGGAAATATTTCCCTGAAGTTACAACACGAGATAACACAAGAAGTTGTTTAACATTTTGTATTCCAGGACCAGATAAATTAAAATGGGTGTATAATTATTGCACACAGTGTTGCCATACAGCTGCTCTCTTTGTGAACATGACTTGCTGACGGGTGTCACGTATCCTCTGATTGAGTCATCTGTTTCTTCCCAGAATGTGGACATTCAGGCACAACATTACACAAAGACAACGCAGTGATTCACTAAATATTGCTATTGAGACATGAATCTAACAAGTTTATCTCAAAGCTTTGAAGAAAACAAAATCCTGCTCATTTTTCCGTGAAGAAATATTGCACAATATGTACAGAGATCAGACACTGGATGCTCTAAAGCCGAGGTTTTCATACTATGAGGCGAGACCTGAGGCAAAGATCCTGTATGAGGTGAAAGGGAAAGGTGCGTGCTGGTGATCTGAAAACAACGGGAAGTTAGTTATTTTAATTTGGCCCGCTGATTTGACTCACGTATTAACACTGTCAGCAGCTAACGCTGCAGATTAAGTTCTTTTAAGCCTCCAACCACGGCTATTGACAGCGCGGAGGAATAAAAGGGCTAAAAGATTATGTTTTCGGGTTGTCTTTCCTTCCGTCCGTCCGTCCCATTCTCATGAACATAACGTTTTTTGGCACAAATGTCCACTTGGGCTCAAGGATGAACTGATTACATTTTGATCAAGGTCACTGTGCGACTAATCAAGTAAAGAAATCATAGTCGGCTAAGACCAATACGACCGATAAGTCGACATATCGACTAAAGGCTCTGACACGCAAAGCCGGCGGTCGTCCATCGGACAATATCGGGCCATTGGTGAACGTCTGTCGGTTTAGTTTTTGCACTGTGTCCCGCACCGTCGGCTCTAGACTGCCCGGGTCGGAGGCGTTTTGGCCGATTCAGCATGTTGAATCTGTGGCGGAGCTCGTCGGTGAGAGAAATCACTCTGATTGGCTGTTCATCTTAAACCAATCAGTGCACGAGAAGAGAAACGGAAGTGAGGAAAGCAAGCAAACTAGTAAAGTCACACAGAAAGCTCTTCATTTTTCAACAAGTGGTGAGTGAGAGTGGTGTGAAAATGGTCGGCAAACGCCGCTTTGTTTCATGCACGGATCATAACAACGGCTTGTATAACTGCCGTCCTGGGTCTTCCGGTTTCCCTTTATGAATGCTGAATACAGACTACCGCTGCCTGCTGGTGAGGAGAGTTATTTCCTCTCACGCAGGTTCAAGACATACGTGGTAGTTGGCCGTCGGCTGTAGTCTTTGCGGTGTGTTCAAGGGCAACTTTTTGGCCAAAAAATAGCGATTGCCTTTGATGTCGGTTTGTCTGGGCCTTAAGAAAGGGGCAGCCCTAGTTTTTGGCCATAACTCAAGAATGCATATGCTAGTTATGATAATTTCACACACGTCTAATAGGATAAAATTATGAAGTGATGACATTTTGGACAGACATGGATGTAAACTGCAACTTGACCGGTTGACGGGGGCATACAACCACGACGCAGTAGTTTTTCAGTAGCAAACAGGAGCAGCTAATAGTTAATTCGGCATACTTTTAATGGTGCCAATTTATCCAAATGTAAACAAATATATGGCAAAAAAAACAGGGCTCAATTGTAGCCCACAGCTGACTAACTGAGTCCATGGTAACCTTATAGCTCCTGTCCCCTGCCTGCTCTAAAGAGTGATTGTCTGTGTCATGACAGCACAGTGGGAGTCCCATCCAGCAGAGACTCAGTCCACCCTGACCTGTCACACTGAGCTCTTTTTATTATAGTGCAGCCTTGACGGAAGATTATCACCGACCCCCCTGTGATCCTCAATGTCGCAGCCTGACGGACCTCCTGAAGTGAATCCCATCCCCTCACTGTGGTGCAGCAGCAGCAGCACATGCAGCACTCACTCCAGTAATTGCTCCATCTTCTATTTCCAGGACCTAGCTCCATCGGCTTTTACAGAGTGATGACAATATAGCAGCCTGGGTCGGGCAAGACTGCATTCATTTGTCATGGTGTTAATTCACGAGCTCAGATGAATATGTGAGGTTGAATGTGGTGGGCAGACGCCGCTTTCTGCACTCGTGTGTTAACCGAAATCTCATGCATATGTTAATGCTCGCACGCATGTGTCAGGATTGAGAACATCGAGGCACATAGACACGTACAGCCAGGTGTGAGCAATATGAAATTAACTAATATAAACTTTTTCATAGAAGACATTTTGACATGAAGCAGTAAAAAAACAGGTTTAAATAATGAAATAATGATGTCTGAATTCAATTTAGCTGCTTTGTTTTGGCATGCACACACTTGAATAGTAGAGAGCCAAATAATAAAACACTGATATTTACTAAATTATTCAAAATCACACAGTAAAACGTTTTTTTTTTTATGTTTTGCTGGAATAAAATTCGATATTTTTCAAAACAATATATGAAAATAAGCCCACAATATGCAGCTTTCATCAGCTGTGTGGTTGTATTGATTTTATTTAGCGCTGCCTGCGGTGCTCATTGGATCCCATGATGTTTTACTCTAACAAGTTGCTGATAAACAAGCGTGTTTTGCAGTTTAAACATACTGTAGGCAGCCTTGTTCTCTGTGAAGCGCTGTGTCTTATCCATAGTATGACATGTGACCCTATAGGGTAAATGTAAGAAATACAATTAGAAACAACCACAGCAGTGTAACATCATTAAAGGGAAAAATCGCCAATTTTCAACCTTATCTCTATCTACCCGAGTTAAAGATATACTGTAGTCTGAAAAACGCCTGCAGTTGTTGCCGATGTTCTTTGTGTCTCTGGGGCGCAGCTGTAAAACCGGTTGTTCTTGCTGCATCCAGCGCCGTCATTTGACATGACAGTTGGCAGGCTGGTCTCCTACACAGTTCGTAGCTATACGTATGAAAAGTAATGCACTGTAATTGGTAAAATATCCCACTAAAATAAGATTGTATGTAATCCACGTCATCATGAACCAGGAAATATAAAGAGCGACAAATGCTGCGTAGGGAGGAGGTCAGACAAATTTGATGTTACCAAAGACCTAAATGATGTCTTCATATTGAAGTTTTGTCTTATTAACACTTCAAATCCAAAATATATTCAATTTCCAATTACATAAAACAGAGAAAAACACTCAATCAGAGGTCGGCCACACTCCACACATTGGGATAATTTTATTAGTCAAATGAAAGACAACCAAAAATCATCACCTCACATTAACCAGGATGTATGATGTGCTGTAAACCTGTCGTAGTTTTTGGATGTTTTCCACGTCTGAGGTCGTAAAGACGAGCTGTTAAACTGAGCAAACGAACCCTCGGTGCAGGACCTTGCCCCTCGTAAGCCCGTGTCAAGTTGTGGCTTGCCGTAAGCGCTGCCTGTTCCGAGGGGGATCCTCCTAATGACTTACGCTCCATAATAATCCAGCAGTGCAGGCATGTTTGCTGCTTTGACAGCTGCCCTACGAGGAATGACATCCACTCCGATTTCCCTGGAGGGGAAACAGAGCAGGGAAAGTCAGCTTTGATCCACCTGTTAACATGGTCGCTCTGCCAACCGCGGTCCTCCCCGCCGGGTGCCCGGAGCTTTACTAAGAAACACATTCACACCCATTCATTCCTAGAATACAAAATAATGATTTGTGCAGATGTCCATTGATTTTTGGTTGTTTTTAGCCACGCTAGCGGCGGCATGGCTTTAGGGATAGTAGTGTTGCTCTGTCTGTTGGTCAGTCCACCACTTTGTCCAGACTTAAATATCTCAGCAACTATTAGATGGATTGACATGAAACTTTGTAGAGACGTTCATGGTCGTCAGAGGATGAATCCTACGGACATTGGAGATCCCTTCATTTTTCATCGAGTGCCACCATGAGGTTAAGATTTCTTGGCTTTTAGTAAAATATCTCAATAACTATGAAATGGATTGCCATAGACTTTGGTACAGATATTCATGGTGCTCAGAGGATGAATCTTGACTGACTTTGGTGATTCCCTGACTTTTTCTGTAGCACCACCAACAGGTCAAAGTCTTCACTTGTCCTGTCAAATATCTCAATATCTACTTGATGGATTGGGACAATATTTTGTACTGACATTCATGGTTCCCAGAGGATGAATCCTAGTGACTTTAGTGATCCTCTGAGTTTTCCACTTGCACCACCATGAAGTTGTGGTTTTGCGTGAAATATCTCAGCAACTATTGGATGGATTTAGATGAAATTTTGTACAGACATTTGTGGTCGCCAGAGGATGAATCCTACAGACTTTGGGGATCCCTTTACTTTTTATCAAGAGCCACCATGAGGTTGGTATTTGTGGTTTTGAGTGAATGGATTGCCGTGAAATTTGATCTTGATATTCATGTTCCACGCAGGATGAATTGTAATAACTTTGGTGATCCCCTGACTCTACTAGCGCCATCATCAGGTCCAAATCTTTTGGGTTTGTGATCAAATACCTGCAAAACTAATGCCATCCCATCAGCCTCAGAGCTGGACACATCTGCATGTTTGTAGCCGTACAGAGGTGTCTCTGGGAGGGAGGTATGATGTCATCTGTGTGACTGTTAATTAAAGGTTATTCCAGTTGAACTTGCCCATCTGCTGTCAGGATAGTAGAGACCTGCAGCTCCGCCTTCTCTCAACGCATGAATGATTTAATGACGCTGTGTTATTTACCCTCTCGTGTGTGTGTGATGACAAACTGTATCTTACAGCCTGGGCGTCTCTTACACCCAGCCTGCCAGATTACACTAGAGATAGCATGCTATTTTCAGCTGTCATTGTTCAATTTTACTACACAGCTCTCAGTCGGCGGGGGTGTTTAAAAATGAAATTGCAAATTAATGGTGTCGTGCTGTTGTTCACATGAGCTAATTGTTGTCTTCTGTGATTTTGAGACTGATTTTATGCTCGGGCGGAAAAGCGGAATACTTTCTGATGTTTACATGCTTGGAGGAGGCCTGTTTATACAAAACAGCAGCACCTGCATGAGGGTTTAAGGTGATCTTTTCATCGGTCAGCGTCTAGACAGGGATGCTGACCAATGAGTGTCAGCATACTCGGACATACTCTGTTATCATCAGCTTGTAATATTGAGCGCATTCCAGGAGTTCATTAGAGAGTTACTGTGATAGCTGCAGCTGGCATCTCAACTTTATTGCAGGTGAACAGAGGAGAGGAGGGAAGTCTTCATGCAGCTCTGTTAAAAGTTTCCAGACAGAATCTTGTATTAGCAAGATTATTAAATTGACCTGTGTAGTTCCTGTTTTTGAAGAGTCCTCTTTCTGTGAGTAAATCAATCGTTCCTGCAGATTATTTGTTCAAGGCCTAGAAACTCGTGTGCGTCATAAACTTATTGGTTCCCTTTAATTTAATCATTTGTGTCCTTGAAATACTTCATTTGTTCCCTCGTTCCCTTACACAACATCCACGTCCCTCATATTGTACTGACCATGAATACAAACAGCTAAATAGGATAAACCACTTACACCAACCCCCCAGTTGTAGCTATAAGTAGGAAAGGAATTTCTCTCCCACTCGGCGTAAAGAATAAGTGTTAACAAACTGAAGATTGCAAGCTACCGTGCATTGATGTAAACAATGCACAATTTAAAATAAGCCATTTAAAAAGTGGCTTTGCAGATGTTTTATGAGGAAGAAATGCGTTAGATCTCAATGATAATCACGATGCTTTTTAGTGAGAAACAGTGACTTTAAACATAACTTTTGTTTGTTAACAAGAAAACTCCACTGTGTGCACCTTTTAAGGAAATTGAGGGAATGATTTATCAGGAATATTACACCTTGACATCCACTGAGTTCCTTACTATTACATGACGGTTTATTGCAGCTACTGTCAGTGGAGAAAGTGGTCTATCTGCCTCCTCTGCGATGTATTTTTTTCTCGTATGATGTTTAATATTTGTGAGTCTTGAAAGGCGCTCTTGCTTTAATGTTCACAGACTGACATCAAATGTTGACATTTACCCAAGTCCATTTTCTGATCTGTTTTTTTCCCTGCTATAACGCCATTGAAGCTGTCCTGAAAATGTCATGTTGGGACAGTCAACACTGACACCAAAGAACTAGGGATGTTCTGAAATACAGGTTACAAACACAATAGTTTTAAAGGGGACATATCATGCTCATTTTCAGGTTCATACTTGTATGTTGGGTTTCTACTAGAACATGTTTACATGCTTTAATGTTAAAAAAAACACATGATTTTTGTCATACTGTCTGTCTGAATATACCTGTATTCATCCTCTGTCTGAATCGCTTCGTTTTAGCGCCTGTCTCTTTAAGACTTCCTCCAGAAAAAGCCCAGTCAGCTCTGATCGGTTGATGTGAAAAATATGGTGAATCTTTGCAAAGGTAATTCTCAAGCTGTGGGTGGAGATACTCAGATGGGGGGCGGTATATTCTAATGAGCCTGCAAATCAATTTGTATGTAATCCATGTAATTGTGAACCAGGAAGTATAAAGAGCGACAAACGCCATGTAGGGAGGAGGTTGGGGTGGATTGGCGGGTCAAAAAAACTCTCACACCATGAGACCGGTGTTTGTATCCCGTGTGAAACCAGAAGTCAATGTTGATATAATATATATATATATATATATATTTATATATTTGTCACGTAACTTACGTATTTAAGTTACGCTACTTCCGGAGTTAATTTAGTTCAAACCATGATATTTTCCTAAACCTTAGCAAGTAGTTTTGTTGCCTAAACCTAACCAAGTTGTTTCCAGAGAAGATGCAAGCTTATTTTGAAAGACTGGAGCGGAAATTGACAGGTGCGTCACATGTTGCTGGACAATCATAGGAAAATGCACGAAAAAGGAAGAATAACTTCTTGTAAAATATCATACGAACCGTTGTATGAGGATACATGTGGCATGTGACATAGGAAGGGGAGCCAAATCTGGAGGGCTTGTTGTAGCACATGTTTTCTGATCTAGACAGCCCACAAAAAAGTGACTGGGTTGTCTTATTTCACAGTTTGTGGGTTGGTAGGCACTCCAGATACCCAAATATATGTACACAAGCACTGAAAAAGTGAGCTTTTCATGATATTTCCCCTTTTAAAAGCTGATGTTTCTGTCGTCCTGCATGGACAGAAACATCACAAAAACCTTCCGCCTGCTAAGAATAGGTCCTCTGTGTATCAGGTCCACTACAACACATTGTGAAGTCAATAGCCTTGAGCTGTGGTGTGAGCTGAACAGGTGGTGTTCAACCTATTAGGCTCCATCATGACATGAACAGACCTCACATCAAGAAGTCATACATTTAAACCTGCACTTTTTGGCCTCGGAGCACTTCCATGTTTCAATCCATAGCTGAAGAAGACATTGGATCATGCGATCTTGAGGGATCCCGTCACCTGGGTGTGAAATGTGAGCAGGTCGGGCCAGCGAGCCCTCTGGGGGGGTCATCAGATCTGATGGGAGACGCTAACAGAGAGGGATCTGTCAGCATTTTCCACTCCAGCTGTGTGAAATGGAGCTACCCGGATTTTCTGCCAGTCGGACGGGAAAGCTGGCATGAAAAGGAATCCTCTAGGAATGGCTGACATGTCTGCAGGACTTCACGGAGCTGTCATAGTGGTTCACGTCACATGACACGTATGCCTCTGAGCAATGCCTCGCGCTTACTCAAGCATGCTTTACACACAGTCGGCAAGATCTTCCAAAGACGGCTGTTTCCCAGAGTCATCTTTTCACAAACGACTGTGAAATGACTGTTCAAATGTCGGCATATTTGCTGAGCAGATCTCAGTTTTTATATTTCTTGCATCCCTGAATTCATGAGGATTTTGGCAATTATCACACAGAAACAGAAGTATTAACAGCACCATTTGGATTTGCATAATTCAAACTTTATAGTGCCATCATTATTCATCTCTCTTCATTTACCAGCGTCTACTGTTAAAGCCTCTATTTGCAGTTAAATGAAAACACACTGTGGGGAACTCAGATTCTGTACTTAATGTTTCTAGGTTTTTCTTTTCTTAAACAGTGTGACATCCCCTCAAAATATTTCCAGAAGAGCACCAATGGAGCTTAATCACATAAACGTATGAATATGAAAACCATAGATATAAAACAGAAAACATTGTTGGTAAATGTCAGGTTTTCAGACTTAAAAAGCATCTGTTAAGACTGACTATTGTGCAGAAAGATTCAACAGTCAAAGAGAACGAAATCAATTGTAGAAAAAACATAAACCAGTTCAGGAGCAGTGTTTCTGTGGGGGGGAGTAACTTTGCAGACCTTTTACATGCACAAAAAGCTTTATAACACACTAAAGGAAAGGGAAAAAGCACAAATGCATAATAGGTCCTCTGTGGCTGCATGCGTTAAAACTAGGGTTGTCAATCGATTAAAATATTTTATCGTGATTAATCGCATGATTGTCCATAGTTAATCTCGATTAATCGCACATTTTTTATCTGTTCAAAATGTACCTCAAAGGGAGATTTATCAAGTATTTAATACTCTTATCAACATGGGAGTGGGCAAATATGTTGCTTTATGCAAATGCATGTATATATTTATTTCTGGAAATCTATTAACAACACAAACCAATGACAAATATTGTCCAGAAACCCTCACAGGTACTGCATTTAGCATAAAAAAATATTCTCAAATCATAACATGGCAAACTGCAGCCCAACAGGCAACAACAGCTGTCAGTGTGTCAGTGTGCTGACTTGACTATGACTTGCCCCAAACTGCATGTGATCATCATAAAGTGGGCATATCTGTTAAGGGGAGACTCGTGGGTACCCATAGAACCCATTTTCATTCACATATCTTGAGGTCAGAGGTCAAGGGACCCCTTTGAAAATGTCCATGCCGGTTTTTCCTCGCCAAAATTTAGCGCAAGTTTGGATCGTTATTTAGCCTCCTTCGCGACAAGCTAGTATGACATGGTTGGTACCAATGGGATCCTTATTCGCGTTATTATCGCATTAACTTTGACAGCCCTAATATATAGAGTTTGTGATTGCAACCCATGCACTACATTTACACCATGAACCTCATTCTTTAAGAGAAATCTGGCTATGGCAGAAAATCTCAGAAGGAAGTGAGGCAGCAGTCTGCACCCTTTAATAACGTATATCAAAATATATACAAACCTCTGACGCACAACAGTGGAAACACAACCGAGGGAATTTTCCTGTTCACATGCAGAGCTTTGTCTTGTGATGCTGATGCACACACACTAGGTTATAATAATAGTTTTGGGCTCAGTCTAGTTCCTGTCTTGTATTATGATATGAAGCCTTTAGTAAAGCTCAGTGAAGCCTTCCACTGTCCACACTAAGAGCTGACTGTCTGATGTCTGAGGCTGATTTACTGTTAAAGGGTTGTTGCACAGAGCAGAGAGACTGTAAAGACATTAAAGGAACAGTTATGGTCAGATTGTTGTAATTGTTTTACCCTCACCCTGCTTTGCGGCAAAGGCCAAGGTCCTCCACCTCCTCACGCCTGCCCCGGTGTTATGTGTGACTTTTGATCGAAGAACATGTGTGTGTGAATATCAAACAATAAAAAAACCATTACAACAATCCTTCATAGCGCTCCAACCGCTGCAGGCCGGTGTAGAATAGGCTGCGTAAAGCCTCAACAAACACGACTATCTGTCTCCGCAAAGACTTGTGTGTTTTAACTATCAATAACGGAGGGATACCACATGAATGTTTCCTGTACACACACTTTTACAGCTTCAAAGGAAGCTTTCCTCACTACCAGCTGATAGGACAAAAACTCTGTGTGTGCAGGTTTCACAGTGTTGATTCAATCCTCTGCACTTCAACACAGTCGGCTCCTATCTTGACCTTTGAAGCCAAATATCAATGTGTGTGTGGGTGTGTGTGTGTGTGTGTGTGCGTCAAATATGCACAAAAAAAGGAACGTAGCGACAATCGGACCTCGTGGAGAAACATGACATTCATATTTAAGGTTTAAATGTGTAGGGAACTTGTTATTCTAAAGTTATTTATTTATTTCCTTAAAGTGCTATATATTAAATTGTTTTTGCAGGGCTGTGTAGACGTGTTTTTAAGGTCATGTTGCACCAATTTCTAAAATATTTGCACCATTCTACTGCATAAACAGCCTAGTTTTATGAAAAGATCATCTTTCCAGCTTCTTTAATCACTCAGGTGATAATCTGTCAATTAATTGAAACCACTTCTCTTTGACACGATGAAAGTGAAGATGCAGCAAGAACACACACAGAATAAAATATACAATCAAATATGAACAAAACCATCAATTCCTGAGCTGTGTGAATGTTTTTACTCCGGTGTTGTTGCTCGAGGCCTCATCGTTTACCTACTACAGCTCTTCTCTTCTCAGATTTCCTCTCCCTCATAAATCTGCTGTTGTCCCCGCATGTGTCAGTTGCGACCCAATTTGCATTCAGAATTTGAATGTGTTGTTGATGCAGCTCAGGCGGCTGAAAGTAAAGCAGGTTACTCTCATGCAGGAGTTGAATTAGAAGTGCATCCCGGCAGCCATCAATCAGGACGACGGCTGATGAATTAAATATGGAGCCGATGATTTAAAGCCCCCCCACCCCCCTGCTGCGCTGCACAGGATGGATCAGGGCTGTAGCTGCCATAGAGGACACGGAGGTCATGTCCACTGTATTTCCAGTTATCCTCACGATAAAAGATAAAATGATTGTTGCCTTGAGTCGTAAAGCCTCATAGTTTTATAAAGAGCTCTTAATAAACCTTTAAACTGATGCATCTGTTATTCAAGCTGAACTTCCTGTATCGTATTTTATCAACCCTGTCTCCCACAAAATCATGTTCTCATACAACTAAACTGCATTCTCAATCACGTTTTGAGGGAAACGTGATTTCTCCCGGATTACGGTCGCTGTTTTAGGGCACGGTCACTCGTGCAAAATGAACATTCCTCCTGTTCACTTTCATTCTAGGCGAGCGAAGGGGTGACAAAACATTCACTTCCGGTTGTGAAGCAAATTCGCATCTTCACATTCGTGTGGGGTGAACTTTCAGTTTGAATATCGCCTCGGCAGGCGGTGGCCACTCGCCTGCATTTGGCATCTGTGACCGTGTCTTTAAACAGTTTTAAACACGTGGTTAATGTTGTAAATTGAAACAAAACAAAGCAAAAAAACGCAACAACAATACTTCTTTAGGTTTAGGATGCAAAACTACTGAGTTAGGTTTAGTAAAAACACATCATGGTTTGGCTTAAAATGTAAACGTTTACTTTTAGTTTCACACGGGACACGAGTAGCGGCCTGTCCTAGTGGACTTTCTCGTTTGTTATACTCATTATTATTCCACCTAACTTTCATTGCTCTATATTTTACGTCACCTACTCTGCGTGTTGCTCGTTGTACTACGTCACTCGCTGCAGCCTTCTGCGGACTATTTGTGATACGTCAAAGAAGAAGAAGAAGAATGCAGTTTAGTTGTATGAGAACATAATTTTTAGAAGAAAGGCTGTATTTTATCGCCTGTCTGCGGCCCTGGTGTTGACAACACACATTGTAGCTCTTGACATCTTGTGCAGAGACTGTGAACAGGTAGCTGAGGGTTAGATCAACACACACTAACCCCCCCACGTGGTGCTTTCACAGACACTCCTATTGAGCTTTGTCTGTAAAGCTTACATAACAGCAACAGGCACAGAAAAAAAGCAGCTTGCTGTCTCCATGCAGGTCTGCCAACAGGCTTTTGTTTGCACACGTGCTGAAGAGCCAGCTCAGGTTTTCAGCTTAAGATAAACGCCGCATGATAAACACAACTCTTTCCTGCTCCGTCATCGTGTTCATATTCCTTTCAGTCTTTCTCCACATGAGGTTTCTTTAACAAGCATATCAGCCACTTGACTAATTGAGGCCTATAAACGCAACAATAGCTGCGAGAGAGAGACTACTCACCCCCCCTCTTAAGTGGTTTCTTCTGCTCGACAATGTTGTTTTTCTTGCTCCTGCCTCCAGTAATGGGAGTGTTACGAGCTAATGTTAGTGCCATCATGCACGAGCACGCTGCTACCGCGCTCAGAGCGAGCTTTTAGCTGTTTGCTGGCTGGCTACTGTGGCAAACGCTCAATAAGCCTTTGCACTGGTTGCCAAGTCTTTTGAGCTTTTACCCTGAGTCACCCCTTTTT
>CAKAKR010067101.1:10734-27750 GCA_916700685.1 Adelosebastes latens | reverse complement strand
ACAAGGATTCTCAAATATATTAAATCCAGTAATAGCTACATTGATCCACTCTTCTGTTGCAAGAACCCAGTATTTGAAGACTGAAAACCGTCTTGACAGTAACTTGTATAAATCACTACAGAGCCACAAAATAAAAGGAATCAAATGCTAGCTATAAATCAAAACCATCCTACTGTTTTTGAACTCCTAAATCACTTTCACCCGCACAAAGACAAGCCTCTTCTGTTTTATTTGAATGGATCAGATTTAAATAAAGGTCACCAAAGCACTTTTTGCATACTCAGTTCTTCTCTCTGCCTCTTCTGAGACCAGAGACCCGAGTTCGAGATGTAATTTGCCAGCTGCGTCACCCTCTTCTTTTCCATTAACCCCCTCCTCCTGCGTCCTGTGTTTGGTTTAAGGGATATAAATCTCTTCTGCTGGCCTTAGGGGAGTGATTTAGGAGACCGCGGGTCGTCTCCCTCTCCTGGAGTGTAGAGGTGCAGCCAAGAAGTGAATGAGAGAGGCATATAAGAGAAAATAAGAATCAAAGATAAATTCGGGATAAAAGCGAAAGCAGAAATAGTGGTAAAGTGAGAGAAAAGATCATAGGAAAATGGCCAAGAAGACAATCTAATCTTTCCTCCAGAGCTGGTCCTGTAATTGCACATCATTCTCATTGTGGACAATCAGATGAGAAGGATTTAAAGTTTATCTGAAGGCTTTATTGCGCAAAGTGCACTGACAAATTACACTTTGGAGTATTTTTTTTGCCATTAAGAAGACAATTTCACTCATAGACTTTCCTACAAGTCAGCCAGATATGATCAGTCTGTTTAAGTTTGTGGAAGTTTAACAGCACTCATTATCCAAATGTCGAATGTAGAATTAGTGAAAACACCTGTCAACCAATATGTTGTCAGGTATTAACCACTATCTTCCAGCACTTTCTGTACAACATTATCCACATGCTTTGAGAGTACATTTCTTGTCTTTACTGTGTAAGTAGGTGTATGGTTATTCTATTTTTTTCTTATTGTCCACAAATACTAGGGGTGGAAATCACCAGAGGCCCCACGATACAATATTATCACGATACTTAAGTCAAGATACGATCTTATTGCGATTTTAATATACTGATATGCTGAGTATTGCGATAAGATATATTGTGATATATTGCGATTTACTATCTTTTTTCAACTGCAAATTATGCAGTCTATCAACATCTGTTTTATCTAATAAGATACCGTTTTCAATCTGTTCATCTCAGAGTTTTCATTCACATATCTTGAGGTCAGAGGTCAAGGTACCCCTATGAAAATGGCCAGACAAGCTGCGAACGTGGTTGGCACCAATGGATTCCTTAGGTTTTCTAGTTTCATATGATACCAGTATCTTCACTCTACCTTTAAGACTGAGTCTGATAAACCTCAGAAAGATGGGCCGTCGGATTGTTAAAGGGTTAGTTTATATAATAAAATATCAATACTTAACATCCTTGTATTGATTGAAATATCGTAACTAACAATGCGTTCTGTCCTTTGACCTCTGTCTGTGGCTCTTAGCCCAAAGCCCATTGGTTCCTACTGAAGATGTAAATCTGGGTCATAAATGTAAAGTTTCATCTTTTAAAGAAAGGTTCAGTAATTTCCTTAAACAGCTGGGCACTGTAGTTTTTAGCAAATGTTACTCAAACAGGAATAAAAAGAACATTCGTTTGGGACTATTTTCACTGGCGGTTTAATACACAATTGGTGCTGTAGTGAGTATTTAACAGCAGCATTATGATGTTTTTGGGATTGACTCAAAATAGACTACAGTGTTCATCGTAATGAAGGAACATGTCACCCAGTGTGCAACAGTGTGGCTCATTGATGCATGAGTTTTCAACATCCAGTAATTGATGTGTTTTTAATAGTTTGTGTACAACAAAGAGCTCTATGGCACACAAGAATTAGCTGAATCGGGCTCTGGCCAAACAGCCAATACTTAGTTATTAGGATAAATTCATTGTTGGTTTTGGTCTTTTCAAGCAATTTGTTGACCAAAAGAAAAATATAAAATATCACCAGCCTTATTATTTAATGTTAATAGCAGGGATTTGTGATTTAATCTTTTAAAGTGTCTGTCTTTGTCCAGTTCAGCTTTACCTGCCTGCCACTCATTGTAACAAGTTGGATTAAATGAAATGATAGCAGTTATAAGTCTAAATGCTGACTCAGCAATTACCGTAAGTGCCACACAGGTCTGCTGGCTGACAGACATTAAGTACCTCTAATAGGTATGTAAACACTCAAATGAAACAGGCTGCAGAGAGGGAAGGAGGGAGATACAATCATCCTTTGAGATGAAGAGTTGAAACAGGTTTCAAAAGAGGCAGGAGGTGTAAAGAGATACTTGAAACTAGAGTGCTCACTGTTAATTGAATAATGAATATACACATCACTAAGAAAACACACAGCCACAAATACAGTACTGTACGTACCTCCTTCTCATGAGAGAAGGTACAGTATATGTCTCTCCTTTACGCCTCTATCTAGTCGTGTTGAATAATGCTGCAAGATGGAAAAATAACATTTATTCTTAAATAAGAATAGGACTGTGTAAATATTTTCCAATAAGATAAATTAAATCAGATCACATTACACAGAAAACCAGACAGGAAACAAAACAATAGTTTTTTCCCCGCTGTTGTTTTGTTCAGCAGATGTTTTGTTTTGTGACCAGCAGGTCTAAGTCTGTCTTTAGGTCTTTGTGGCAGACCATGTCGACCAAGCAGACGTCAAAAAATGCACAACTGGCAGTGAAACTTCATCATATTCTGTCTGGGAACTCGTGAAAGGAATTCAGGGCATCTCAGGCGACGCAGTACTTGTCAGTTTTTGGGTCAGTTCAGTTTCAATTCACTGGAATGATAAATTAAAACTGCAAAACTGCTATTCTTATAATAACAACAGCCTTCACCCTCAATCATTTCTATATGGGTGAGATACAAGATCCTCCCTACGAGGAGAAATCCTCCTTCCTCACCTGATTACATGAGAATTGAGTGTATTGCCTGACTCCCAACATCAAATAACATGCAGCAGAACCAGAGATAATGTCTTTTTTTATTCCATGCATCATTTTTCTTGTCAAAATCTGGTGCCTACATTACCAACAATGCATCTCGGCAGCTGACAGTTTGGTTGGAGATTCAAATGTGTTATGCTACTAGTGACTAATGTAGCCTCGAGCCACTAGCCTCAAGCAGAGATGAGGAGCTACAGAGGTATGTTAAACTCACTTCTTTTTAACTCAACACCATCCGTTTTTTGTCATTTTCAAGCTTGTAGTCTTTCGTGGGATGTGACATCACCTGAGGCAGTCTATCAGACTTCACACATCCAATATGGACGTAATTCCCAGGGATCCTGGTTTGAGTTTCCTGATCTATATTATGACCCAGGAGGCTCATTCAACCGTTTCCCGAAGCACTCTGTCATTTCTCTTGAAGGATTTATCCTTACACCTCTTCCTAACTGGATGCGAGCGAGCGAACATCAGATTGTTTCAGTTTTTCCCAATGGAGATGTCCTAACCTGCTCTGTGCGTCAGTGAGCAGGCAAAGCAACGTGTCGCTTGTTTGAGAAACCGCTTGCACTTGCTCTATTTATGCGAAGCTTCGCTCAGCTCCAACCTATTTTCACTGATCAAAATCGACGCTGACAGTAACTGACAGTTAATCAAT
Organism: Adelosebastes latens; assembly: GCA_916700685.1. Lineage (NCBI taxonomy): Eukaryota > Metazoa > Chordata > Actinopteri > Perciformes > Sebastidae > Adelosebastes > Adelosebastes latens. Next base: position 24,041 of record CAKAKR010067101.1, on the reverse strand, counting down.
ATCATGCTCTCTATGTAATAGAGAGTGACATCGCTCGTAGTATATCTGGACAATTTTTCGTGCGCCATTCGCCAGAGTTCGCTCAGTCGCTGTATGTTAGGAAGAGGCATTACACTTGCTGCGGTGAGAAAATAGCAGCAGCATTTTTGACTGCCAGAGGAAGGAGTGGCATTTTGACGGGGTCAGAGGGGACTTATGAGGTAACTTAGGGACAGAGGTGGTCATAGGGTGACCATTTGGGGGAGGTGGGCTGAAGGCGAGGAATGCTGTGAATGCCAGTCATGAGGTTGACTAGGGAAGGGCGGGTCGCTGTAGGTCTGGGGGTCAGCTGATGGCTCACACAGCAAATCTGATCCTGACGGCTTTTAAAGGACAAAAAATGACAGCACCATCCTCTTCTGTGTGAAAGCTTTTGAACCACTGTGATTACATGTGAGGGTGTAAAGGCTTCCAATATGCAGTAAGGATCTTGTCTGGCTTCAATTATATTTCTAATTTCTTGTTAAGAATCAGGGGCCCATATAACAATAATAAATACTGCTTACATGCAGATCAGCGAGATCACAAATAGTAGCAGCATCATGTTTCACATATAACTGTCAGTCACAAATTGCAGACACATTTGCGAGTCCTACAAGGCTCTTGCATGCTCGTGCATGGGTTGCCAGTATGGTGTTTGTTTTGATTAGTAAAATGTGTCAGAATTAAAGGGAGGGGAAATGATCTCATGTTGCAGATTTGCAGCTGGCATTTGGCAAATTTGGTGAAACAGTCAAGAATCATTTTCTGTTTGTTGGGTGGGAGTACTTGGAAAGGAGCAAACGGGGTGAAGGGCGTGGTTCTATTATGTTTTTGTAGTAAATGTGTTTTAAGATCTGATTACATTTACAACCAATTATGACCACAATATTATCCAAACCTTCATTTCATGTTGTTTGGCAGATCAGAAACCAATGCAAAGAAATGACGAAAGTTGTTAGATTTAAAATGTAACTGTCCCCAAATGTTAGTTCTGACAGCTCTCCACCAGATGACCGGTCTTCCCTTTCCTCCTCAAACCAGCTCTCACTTTCTTTTTCTCATCTTTTAGTACGTCCCTCCCAACCTGTCCCAAGCAGAGTGTCTCCTCTGTGGTGTCATTTTTCAGGGCTTTCCTGGAGGAGTTTGGCCTGATGGGAATGGAGCCTGAGTTGTCCATTAGTTAGATTAGCAGCTCTGTGGGGAGGCTCTGGTTCCCTCTCCCCTGGCCGGGACAGACAAAGCTCTGGCCTGCCTGCTATTGTACGGCTGTCAGTCGGAGCTGGTCACTACCAGAAAAAAACTCAGATCCACTGATAAGGTGCTGTGAGCAAGGCTGTGTGTTATTTACTTGTTAACACACTATGCCCATTATGGAAAATGACTGTGAAATTGTACTTTTTGATCAATGTTCTTAAAATATTATTTTTTGTTGTGACGTTGGTATATTACTCAGTTTGTTGCAAACTTGCCCTACATTTAAGTGTTGAACAACAGAAGAATGATTTTAATGAGGTGTTGTGAATGTGACCTGATTTTAATTTACCTATTTTTGGTCTTGTCATGATGTTTTTGTCTTTTAACAATGAATTTCACCGCCTGCTAATAAAACTATTTAAGGACATGTATCATGGAGGGCTTGATTCCAGCCACGGGACCTTTGTTATATATCATACCCACATCTCTATCCCTCTTTCCAGTCTGCCTCTACACTTTCTTCTGTCCAATAAAGGTGAAAAATGCCCCCAAAAAAATAACCTTTAAAAAAGGATGTGTATCATAGTGGCACCATTTAAGGATCTAATAGCATCCTGGCAGGCTGATCCACTGATCATAAAACATGATGGCTCGGTTGCCTTCTGTAGCTTCACATAAGACTGGAAACAAGGGGAAACAGCTATAGCACAGTCCAAAGTTCAAAAATTCAAAAAGGAACGCTAGTTGTCTGATGTCGGGTTGAAAAAAAATCATAAAAATTCCCAAACTTAAACTATTCCTTCAAAGGAAAAAAATGATCACCCATTTATTCCTGTGTATACTAATGCATTGAAATTAGTTTTCTTAAAAAATTCAGTGTCTCATCTTCTTTCTGTCTTTTTCAGCCTTTGGAGAAAAATGGACAAATCTCCAGCCTGACCAGTCTGAATGGACTCTCGGAGGACAACACGCTGGCAGAAGGTGTGTGTATATGTGTGCGTCTGTCTCGTCAACGCTGTTTATTTACAGTGTGTGACACTGGGTGATGTTCCTGTGGTCGGCAGGGTGAGTAGCGGCGATGTTTGTGTGTGTTTGTGTCTGGGATTTTGTACTGTTTCTTCAGCAGTGGCCAAAGGTAAGCTTGTTTGTGTGGGGTCAGTTGTCAGTGTGTGTGTGTGTGTGTGTGTGTGTGTGCAGATTCTTGTCTGCAGATGTCTTCATGGAGCTGCAAGATTTACTTGATCCTTAGCTAATCCCTTTGTCAACACACAGGGGACACCTACATGGGCTTTTCACATAGAAGCCACACACACTCACACTCACGCCCACATACCCAACATACTCTTTCTCTCTCCGTGATTGCATGTAAATTTTAACTTGCATACATACACCCATTTTGTAAAGTTGTACTTGTTTTAAGTGTGATGCTGCGCTTCAGGACAGATGCAAGAATAGTTTGTGCTCAGATCACATCCATGCGTGCGAGCGGCTGCAGAAATATCACTTTAAATTTGTCCAAAAATAATCAAGAAACACCTGGTTTTGTTCTCTCTAAACCTCAAAAAGCCTTTGAAAGGAGTCATCTTTTTGTAGTAGAAGCTAAAGAACACAAAAGTAGACCTCATTTGTCTCATTGTTTAACAGACTAGTCAAAACATTGTTCTTATAAAGTGGAAATATTTATAGAGGACTGTCTGTGGTCTCGTGGAAGATACTCTAAAGACACAATGAATATTTTCGAATCAGTAATCTGAGAGAATCATTAACCAGTAATAAACTGGGCAAAATTGATTTCTGCCACTTAAATGAACATGTGCACCAACCTGCTCTGTCCATCTCCTGCAGCGCCCTCCTATCTCCAGCGTTTGTTTATTTTCTTTGCCAATTCTGTCATGTCTCCCTCAATCTGGGAGGGCTGCAGGGGCCTGTACTCCCTCCCTAAATATTTAGCAGGCCGTGACCCGGGCCCCGCACAAAGCAACCTGCGCACTTCATAATATGTTATGACCCAGGGGAAGGGGTAACCCTATACTACTTAAAACACAGAGATATGTCACATACCACTCTGTCAAATAACCTATTTAATAAGCTATTTAATGAAGCGATTCTGTCCGTTTATAGAGTAACCCAATACCATCTTCAGAGCAGAGATACAGAGTGTATGAGTCGATGTGGCACATAGCCTAACAGGAGAATAATTCTGTTGTTGAAATCATTGCTTCTGTGGACATTTACTGTAAGTTAATTAGTAACGTGGAAAGATAAAGAACAGAAAAGAGGGGAACCACATATTTATTACCTTGTCAGGAATTCTCAGATCTTGTGCACTGATGCATACACATGTAGAAGCTGCAGACCATTTGCTTTCAAGTACACAAAACCAAGTTGTATTGTCTTCAGGTTAAAGGGATAGTTTTTGTGTTTTGAAGTAGGGATGTATGAGGTACTTATCCATAGTCAGTGTATTACCTACAGTAAATGACGATCGGCACGCCCCCAGCATTGAGAAACAGACTGGAATACCAACACAGAAGCAAAGCAATGTACTGCTGTGGACGGGGACGGCAGCAAAACATATTTTAGCCACCTAAAAGAAAGGCTCACCTCAAAAAATTATGTTCGATTAAATGTACGCTGTACTTACAATATTTTCCAATGGCGAACTTAACTGAAAGTATATCTATACCAGGGGTCTCCCAACATGTCGCTCACTTGCGACCCATTTCTGAGTCGCTCGCTCAAGGTTCACAGAATATGTAAACAAATTTGATAAGACAAAGTCACTTGGTAAACTCAAATTTCTATCCAATCCAATTCACAGACATCCAGCCCCTTCTGACACAAACTGATTATTTGCCAAACAGCTGTCAATTAAACGAGTTACGCTGCTGCCAAGTTAGGTTACATCAGTGACGCCGTAACATTAGGAGATGTTAGCAGGCTAGCAAGCACACACCAGATTTGACAATGACCATGGAAAATAGCCACGCCAAGAAAAGGCAAAAAAACTACTATTTTCATGAGGAATGGGAAACATTTTTTTCACATATGTGAATGATGAGTGTGTGTGTCTCATTTTCGGTGTGAGCGTGTCAGACGGTAGAAGATGTAACATCGAGTGCCATTTCACCAAAGTCCACGGCAACTTTTCACGGGACTTTCCGGCTGGTAGCAGTCTACGAACAGAGAAGGTAAAGGAGCTGAAAACAATGCTTAAAAGACAACATTCTCTGTTTACCAAACCGACGAAGAAGGCCAACACAGCAACAGAGGCTTCATTTAAAGTGGCGCACATCCTAATGAAGCACAAAAAAACCTTCACCGATGGCGGCATTGTAAAAGAGGCGATGACTGCGGTGGCTGTAACGCTATTCCAAGGACCATAAAAGTATCGGCGATGTACAACTTGGTGCTAATACTGTGGCAAGGAGAGTGTCTGCGGGAGCGACCAGTAGCTACCGCGATCAACCATTGGCTACCGTGAGCGACCATTAGATTAAAATTGACAAAAATACCTTGATATCGATATTGCGATGATATTGTATGGTTGTATGGACATTTTTGATAAATAATCATCTGTAATGTGGATATAAAAGGCAAATAATAGAACAGCTAGAACAGTCTGGTAAAAATACATCTTTTCTATAATGCAGCCTTTAAAACCAGGAATAGACACTTATGCCATATCACGATATTATGATATCCAAAATCTAAGACGATATCTTGTCTCATATCACGATATCAATATAATATCAATATATGGTCCAGCCCTACATCATAGCACTACTTTTTGTGCAATCTGACTCACTGTCTGACATGAATCTTTGCATGTAAACTATTAATTAAAAGTTATAGTATTTTTGAGGATTGATACAGTATCGCAAAACATAATATCGCGAAACTCAAGTGTCTCAATATTTTCATACCTGCTTAATGCCACACTGCGTAATCAGAGCTGATGCTGGATTTGCTAAGATCCATTTGGGTATTACACATCACACACAGACTCAGAGCTCTACCCTGCTCTTCCCAATTAAACTGCGAGCTGACTGATATCGCCCTCATAAGCCCTGGTGCTCTCACTAGCAGGACTAAAAACCGGAGACAAACAGCTGAAGCTGTGAACGAATTTCAAGGCTACAGATTAAAGGAGAGCAGGGGAGTCAAAGGAAGGGAGATAAACAATGGGTGAAAAGGGAGAAGATATGGGAGTGGATGGTATGGAGGGGTGCACTTCTCTACCTCTTGTGCAACCTGATAAAGACAGCAATGCATGGTGGGAGAGAGGAAGAGAAGAGGAATCTCTCTGATAACATGAAAAACAACAAAAGACAGGCTGCAGATCAAAAGGCTGACGCATGAGCAAACACACACACACACACACACACGTGCAAGCACAGGCATACACAAACACACAACCGTAATCTCTCTCTATCAGAGTGTTTACAGTTTGAGGACCAGCCCGATGATGAAACGCCACACCCCAAACACATCAACACACCAACTTGGGTAACATGACAACTGACAGTCTTGCTTAAAGTAGCAACTTGAGACAACACCTAACACAATTTCTTAAAAAAAGCAATACCTGTTGGTTTTGTGCTTATTTTTGATATCTGAATTGTAGACAGGAATTTAAAGGTACTGGAAAAAGTCATAATATTGGACTCCGCTGCAGACTTTTATGGGCATTTTTTTAGAGAGAAAGTCAATTAGTCTGAGTCTAGTTTGATGGTGTGACTGTGTGAAAAGTGAAGAGCAGGTATATACGTTGCAGCAAAAATATTTTACTCTATCATCTGTCATGGAGTGTTTAATTAAATTAGCGAAAGTATTTGTTTAAAATGGTATCAAAAGTGTGAGGATGGTGTGGAGTTACGTTTTCCAGTACGTCCGTCAGTAGTCGACCCCATTGTGAATACAAACAGTGAATCTGCTGGCCCTCAGTTTTGCATAAAAATGGTTAACAAATATGCTCAGATGATGTTTGAAAATCATAATCAAAGTCTGTTTTGACCTTCTTTGGGTGCCAGATGGGCTGAGAAAGTCCAGGCAGGAGAGTTGAGCTGAGGTATTAGACAGAAAGGAACTGAATAAATATTACATGGATGTTTTGAGTGGAAATGTTTCTTTGCTAGAGGGAAGAAAGAGGCAAGCAAAGAGTGAGGGACAGGAGAAGTAAAAATAGGTAAGGATAAAGAGAGAGAAAGACGTTAACTCACAGTCATCCATGAATGATGAATCTACATATTATGTCCGTCTAAAACAAAGTGCATCAGTCAAATTCAATAAAAAAGAGAGACATATTATCACATATAAAACCAGTGCGTCTGACTGGATTTATTTTTGTGTACAGCAGTAAGTCATGTGTTGTTAAAGGAAACCATGTTGATCTTTTAACATGTTAATCTCATTAGGAACAGTGAGATTTGTTGTGTGCTGTGTTACGTCCATGTAGATGAGCTACATGTGTGTTTGAGTTGTTAGTTTCAGGGGTGTGGGCGCATGAGGTTCAAGACTGACATCATAGCTGATGTAATTCACTGGCCGGAGCCTTGAGGGTCCCTCCCAGATGGCTCACAGGCTCTAAGAGAGGACAGATGAAGTTTTCTGGAAGGCTGGAGAGGGAGAGAGAGTAGAGTGCTGACTGATTTTGTAGGAACGTTGGACATCAAATCCTGCCAGTCTGTTTGTTTGTTTCATCCTATACTCAAGGGAAACAGATGGGTGCGGTTCACCACATTAAACCAGTTCATTGAATTCATTCATTAAAGTTTGCGTACGAGTGTGTGTCACAAACTGGAAGTTGTCGGTCCAAAAGAAGAACATAGAACATCTGTCACTCATTGTACTTGTGCTTGAACGAATAATCAAACAGTTGATTGACAGAAAATAAATGCTTTAACTAAGTTATCAAATAAAATGCTCCAGTGTGAGTTTTACAATATTTGTCATATTATTAGAAACCGAATCCCTTTTAGGTTTTTCAACTGTTTAAAAAAACTGAGCCACCGGAAGGCACCTTAAGTTATGGGAACTTGTGATGGACAGTTTTTAACATTTTATAGACTAAACAATAAATGTATTCAGTGGAGACCACGGTTGTATAAAGAGAAGTGGATACAGCGTTGGAGGCGGGGCCCCGTTTATTCCAGTGGGCTACCTCCGGGTCTGCAAACTGAAGCAAATGCAGAAGTGCCTTAAACTTGCATTCTTTCTAATAGCCAGCAGGGGGCGACTCCTCTGGTTGCAAAAAGAAGTCTGATTGTATAGAAGTCTATGAGAATGACCTTACTTCTCTCTTGATTTATTACCTCAGTAAACATTGTAAACATGAGTTTATTGTCTCAATCACTAGTTTCAAGTCTTCTTCAATACAGCATGATGTTCGTTTAGTAAATTATGGTCTCATTTAGAGTAAAATAGACCATAAACAGGGTATGCTTTAGGGCGTGGCTACCTTGTGATTGACAGGTCGCTACCACGGCGTTGTCCAGTCTGGGAGTTGTCCGTCTTTTCGTCTTACAACTTGAAAGTTAATTGTAGCATTTTGGTCGCCTAAAAAGTTCTTATTCAGCTTTAGGTCGTACTTAGCTCCACCCTCTAATGTCACTTTTGGTTGGAAAAAAACAAGATGGCGACGGCCAAAATGCAGAGCTGGAGGCTTCAAAACGGCAGTCCACAAACCAATGGGTGACGTCATGGTGACTACGTCCACTTCTTATATACAGTCTAGGGTTCATTCGTATGAAATTTGCTCAATGAAGCCAAAAAAGATCGACTTCCGAGTATAAAATTACCTGGATCTTCTGCATCCATTGGGCCCATAGAGCAAGCCCACAAGGGTTTCCTTTAACCCCGACTCAAAGAAGTTACAAACGTCTCTTTTCCAATGTTAGTCTATAGCAAAAAGTTTTTTTGGGCCCAATTGCATCAGGTGACGGACACGGAAGTTATAATTCCATGGTTTGGCCAATATATCGAATTGGCTTCAAAGCCTGGCGCTCTTCCTTGGGACGTGGTGCTGATGTATTAATCAATAACGAAAGCATGTAGTAGTTGCAACCCAACATACTGCAGCAGTCCAAGTGTGTCAAAAAGTCAGACAGATACCAGATGTGTCAAGAATTGTCAGAAATGATTCACTAGAGTCTCTGTTTCCGCTACAGTTTTATTTCTTTCATGGTTACAGGTGTTAACTTTTACGAGGCGTACGTATTGCAGCCTGTGCGTGCGTACTGGAGGTGTGTGTGTTCATTCATGTGTGTGTGGCCATGATTTAATTCCAGGATGGACTTACTCAGGCTCGGCTCGTGGGACATACATAGTCGTGTTGCCAAAACGTTCATCATGCCTGTGGAAGGAACCTCACCCTTCACTTAAGCTCTGTCTGATCTCTGCCAATAAGGCTGTACAGTCATCATAACACAATCCAGCCGCCGGATTGTTCCTCTTGGATGTTTGCCCATATTCCTTTTACATTCCAGCTGACAAAACTCATTACAGCTTTCCTATTAAGATGTTCGTGTGCGTCTTTTTCTACTGTACTCACACTACTGGGAGGAATTTTTTTGTCCTTGGTTTGTACTGTATTTGCGCAGATGCTGATCCATCAACTTACTGCAAGACGTCAGAGTGATTTCTCCCCCTAAGAGAAAGGAGGTGATCCCAGAGGAAAGTGTTAGGGAGGCAGAGTTTTAGATTGGAGTGCTTAAAAGGCCCTCAGTCCCTTAAGATCCATCATTGTCCAGTCAGTAGTTCAATTATGTTCATCAGTGCAGCATGTTTTATTCAGTCATTTGTTATGAAGAGGGAGCATGAAGGATACACTTCAGGGCAAGAGAGGACCTATTAGAAAGCTGTCATTTGTCAATTGCTGTCTCAGCCTCTAAACTGATCAGACAGAAAGCCTTTTTTCCCTCCTGGTCAAATACAATGGGCAGCTCTCAAGTGTTTCTGGTTACAGAAGCAACCTCAACAACGTTTTAGCTATTCAAATGAAGGTTGAGTAAGTTCTGACAGACTACAACATCAGCAATAAGCAGATCAGCTGATGGCAAGCTAATGAAAAATCTTATCTCCAGCAGGCTCACTTAGCCTTGACACACATACCAAACATCCAACTCCCCTCGACCTCAGACGGCATAAACGTTTGTCATGATTTTACCAGTAATTCCCTTGTGTTTTGCTCTATAGCTGATAGGGATGTCACGATGAGGATATTTTCCCACTGGTTAAAGCATTTGTGAGAACACCGGTGTTACCGATTACATATACGGATATTTTACAAGAAAAGATGACGCTCAATATCTGTAGAGCGCTCACTTTGATCTTTAACGTTGGATGGCTGTGTCATGTCTCTCAGGTCGAGCTTTCGCTGCAGGGCCGCAGGTTTCCACCCGGCGCCGCTGCACCGCGCCCACCAGCTGTGAACGCTCTGTCCTCCGCACAGCGAATGCCTCATTAACAGTGGAACATTGGAGCATTGGGTTTAAATGCGAAATATTGCCAAATTGGCGCTTTTGCTTTTCACTTTGACACCAAGTCCTTTGCCATTTTCTTGTTTATCAATTCTTTCTCGTCCCGTTTGTGTGTAATCTGACTCCTGCTACTCTGTGCTGTGAGACTCTGTATGGAGCAGACATTTTGACCTTCAGTTTGAAGCGTTCGTTGTCCAACTACACGATAACACAGCGCTGATACTGAAAAATAACTAAATGGATTTTATTTCTATAAAAAAAAAGCAAAACAATGGTGAGGGTGGTGGGCAAGTAATGAAATCGGCGTATGCCTGAACACCGTGTAACACTGGTAACACTGACAATCACGGCAAGCCTAAAAGCTAATCGTTGAAGCTATATTTATTAAACCTTTAACAGTGTAATAACATATTATTGTTTATCAGAGCCATATCACCAAAAATTATTGTACTGCCTGGTTCTGGTGTAACAAGACAAGCCTCTGTGAGGCTATAGTTGGGCACAGCAGTGGTTTGAGCTAAACGCTAACATCAGCATGTTAATATATTTTGTAGGGAGTGCAGCCCTGTCACAACCAAATCATTTAAGATAACTAAACTAAACTCAAAAGGAGTGTCCCAGGTACAGAGGGCCTAAAATTACAGTAATAAGGTCAAACTCATGGTAGACTCCCACCAGGGCTCTCAGACCCCCCAGGACCCTCTCGTCTCCGCAGGCTCTCCTCTCTCATCTTTCTCGGCATCAGGGAACCTAATCTACCTCCTCAACCCCTAACCTCCCCCAGGCACATGGAGGATTGAGAGAATGGACCAGGAATGCGACTGACCCCTCCTCCTCCTCCGTCTTTAATAGCGTTATGGCCCCTGTTACAATGCAGCAAGTATCCATATGCTATAATAAGTCCGTTTTACCTTGCAACTAATGATACAGTCTTCTTTAAATACGTGCCAAGAATGTGTCAGTGAGGTGAGGTTTCTTTCACTTGTCTCCAATGCAAGAATTAAGTGTAATCTTCTTGGTGCTGGATACTCGATACTTGTTCCGCCCTGCCTTAAGTTACCCACATTTGTTTCTACAAAAGACTCAAAACAAGTAAGATTGTTGTGGAAACCAGTGGAATTACTCACTCGATTGACCGTAACAAGAGAAATTAGATTTAAACACTCACAGTTGAGATTAAATGACCTGTTAAAATTAACCATTTTTGAGTGTAGATGAAGCACACTTTAATGGATCTCTGCCAGATCCTAATGTTAAGCAGAGTCATGCATGGGGTAAGGAGGATGGATATGCAGCCAGGAAGAGCATGAAGGATAAGAGCAATTGTTCTCATGAAATACATCTGGGGAGGGAGTGGGAACCTCTTTTTTGGCTCAGAGACAAGATGAGCCACTTTTTGGGTTGAGCAACAACAAATTAGTTTTTTTTCCAGCCTGTTTCTACTATTTGACACAAAGCTTTCATCTAGACTACCTTTGAATACACACAATCATTTGAAACGCGCATTTCTGTGGATCTCGTCGAACCGGCAAGCTGACAAGTCCTTTTCATTCATCTCTTTAGTGTTGCACTCGTTTGTAAATGTGGACCATTTCCAAGGCCTTTTAAAGCTTCGGGAGGGGCCTCTTTAGATCTACATTCATTTTCACGTTTCAGTCTGTACTGGAAGACAAGATGATGCATAACAACAACTGGAATGCCAAATTGCTGGTGCAGATATTTCAGGAATGCAAGTTTAACAAATGGTAAAACTGGCTAAACATGCCCCTCTGGAAGAAAGACTTCACCCAAATTTAACATTTTTGTCGTAGGACTTGAACTGGACAGCTAGGAAGACTAACAGTAACAGAAGCACAAATACTTGATTTCAAATTTAATTGTTTCCAGTTGCGTGCAAGATAAGATTGATTTTTTGGAACCAACAACTTCTCTCTCTCAATGCTGAAAGCTGTAAACATGATCCTTCATTGTTTTACAGCAAAACTAAACAAAGGATGTTCATGAAATACTCAAACTTGAGACGTCACATCTACAGTGTTCATCTCATCACGCTACATCACGTTATGTGCAGACATAATGTCAGCAAGAAAAGGCGGAAGGGGTTGTTGGACAGACTGTGAAGTACAGAATGAAGTGTAACTCAAGGAAACGGGAAAAAGGAAGAGGAAACCGTGATGTCAAGAAATGACTGCGTTTCCTGTCCGACATTCTTATCCATCCCTCCGGCCCACACGCAAACCAGGAGGAGGGGTGGGATGTGGGCTCAAGGGGATAGAAGAGACAGAGGGGAAAGTGGTGGCGAGGGAGAGGGATTAAAGAGGACTGGAGTGTGGATTCGGGAGATAAAACCGAGGGTGTGAAAGGAGCGAAACAGAATTAAAAAATGGAGAAGAAAGGAGAGGTATTGAGTGAAAAATCTCTCTGATCTCGGGCAGTTACTCGCAGCCCTCGTTTCCCTTTCCTCCAATTATTTCAACATCATCCTATCCAGTTCTTGGAAGAGTAGGAGGCGTTTTTCGTCTGTGCTGTCCGATGATGTCATTCACTTCTTTACAGGCAACAAAAAGCCCCTCCGCCCAGCACCCCAACCCCCCACCCGCTCGTCCATTGAAGACCCCTCCTCAAACATTCCTGAACTGAGGCACGTTTTCTGATTTAGCGAGATATGTGGGGCGTCACCCCCCCCCAGACTTGGCTCTGTGTTATCCTGACTCAACTGAGGTTTCAATACAAAATACACTCCCATTTTCATTTAGTGCTGTGATAGAAACCTATTTGAATTACATTAGCGTTTATCTAATGAAAGGAAACAATTTAAAGTGACCCGTCAATATACTGTCTTCCCTTTTTAATTCCAATTAAGTAACTTTAAGTTTCCACTCTGTCTGACAGTATTATATGCAACTTCTGTACCAGTTAGTTTCAGCTCTTAATTGAAGCTATATAATGTTTATACTGAGTGAAATATTCAAACCAAAGCCTTCATATTTATATGGCTGCACCATTCCATCAAATGTACATATCCCCTATGTCTTGTGCATCATTTTATACACATTTCTCCAAAGTTCAGCCTGACAATATTGGGATCTTTGGAAACTCTGGAATCTCCACGAGAACTTAGCGAATGCAATTATTCGACAACTAATTTGATATTCGCTAAATCAGCTCGTTCTCATTTCCAGCGCATCAAATACCGCTGCTTTGTCACGGCAGTCAGCGTTTAATACGGTAAGAGACACTCCAGGCTTTCCATTTCAATGTAAACCCATCCGCAGCTGGAGTGACTTAGTTTAAAGAGCGAAAGAGACACATCGGGCAGGTGGGAGGGGAGGTGGATGGGTCCAACAAACACAGGGCTTTCATCCAGGAGACCGCTGTTAGTGTTCCGTGCGTTAAGTTTCAATTTCACTTTAAAATCCGCTGTTTGTTTGTGTCCCGTGTTCACATCAAGTCACATTTTCACTGTAAAAACATAGTAATTTTAAGCCCAACCTGTGAGGGTCACTTGCCACTCACCAGGCTGGTTGGGTTAATTATCTCTGAGGAGAGGCAGCTTTGGAGCCTAATTGTCCCTGATGTGGATCAGGTGGTTGAAGCCTATATCTACCCCTG
>CAKAKR010067092.1:67313-81715 GCA_916700685.1 Adelosebastes latens | reverse complement strand
AAACCTCTGTTGGTCTGGAGGAGCTGCAGCATTTATTTCTGCCCAAACGTCCACTGTACATTCACTAGATATTCTCAGAGCTAAACTAACTCTTCTGCAGTGTGGAGTGAGCGCGTGTTCACGTCTAGAGGTGGAGCGAGCTGAGCGAGAACGCGCGCGCTGTCTGAGTGAAGGCAGGCAGGCAGAGGAGGAGAGGCAGCGGCCACACGCGAACGCACATATGCGAGCGCGCATGTGTGCCGACCCGCTACATTTATACGCTTAAAAAGTTACAAACAGTCCCTTTAACTTGAATAATAAAAAAATATAACTTCCGTCGAAACTATTTAGTTAGCTTTAAGAAAACATGGTTGTTTGGGTTAAAATAACTACGCAAGTGGCGTAACTTGAGTATGTAAGTTACGTGACAAATAAGTCAACGTTTGGGTTAAAGATTAGGGCTGAACTAACTATTATTTTCATTGTTGATTAATCCATTTATTAGTTGTTTGCTCTATAAAATGTCAGAAAATGGTGAAAAATGTCAATCAGTGTTTCCCGAAGCCCAAGGTGACGTCCTCAAATCTCTCATTTTGTCCACGACTCAAAGATATTCAGTTTACTGTCACAGAGGAGGAAAGAAACCAGAAAATATTCACCTTTAAGAAGCTGGAATCAGAGAATTTAGACTTTTTGTCTTAAAAAAAATTACTCAAACCGATTAATCGATGATCTAACAAGTTGGCGATTCATTTAATAGTTGACAATTAATCAATTAATCAATTTATGGTTGCAGCAGTTAAAATAACTCCAGAAGTGGCGTTACCTAAGTACAGAAGTTACGTGACAAATAAATCTACGTTGACTTCTGGTTTCACACGGGACATGAACGCCGGCCTCCTGGTTAAAGTCTGGTGCTTATTGATCCATCCATCCATCCACCCGACCTCCTCCCTACACGGTGTCCCTCTATATACTGTCTGGTTCACGATTTTATGGGATATGTACGAATTACAGTGCATTACTTTTCGTAGGTACAGCTACGAGCGGAGTATCAGACCAGCTGAACCACGTGACCTCTGGCTTTTCTTGGTAAGTCGATCATCTGCTTCCACTGAGAGCGGGAAATAACTACTGTTCACTACTTCTAGACACATTCAACCTCTTAATGGGGCAAAAAGTGAAAAAGTTTAGGAGTCACTGCTTTAGATTTCATTTGGGTGCAAACTTTAGATTTAATAAAATGTTACAGGCGTAATTATACAAGCCGTCGTCCAATAATAAGACACTACAGCTAACAGAGGAAGCTACTGTTGACGAGACATAAACAGAACAAAAAAATCAATACTAATTAAAAATAAATGCTAGAAAACCCATGAATGTTAATAACATGTCTTCATGCATATATTGTTCTTTGTAGTTGTCCCTTTGAAATTATGTTTCTGTACGTCTCTAAACCATGATGCAATTATTGGGCAATTTCTCCACAAGTCAGGGTCCAGATAATATAATCATTTAAATAACATGTATTTCATACTCTTTGTAGTTCTTAAAAACACCTTCAAGTGCTAAAAGAAATAAAAAAAGAACCACAATACAACCATAGAGCAGCGTCTTCACACTGGTTTACTGTCCTCCAGCTCCAGTTTCCGGAGAAAAAAAAAGACGACAAAGTAGAGAGAGAGATTCTCAGAAGATTTGTGGCGAGATAATAAAACCGCAGTGACCACAGGCAGCTGGGGATTTTAGGACAGCAAAGGGCAGCGAGAGGTCAACGAGCGACACGATGCTCTCTAACAAAGAACAAAATCTCAGAGACACACACACACACATACACACACACACACACACATACACACATACGCAGCCTAGACGTCCGATGTCTGGAGGGCAAAGTTATCTGGCCAAACACAAAGATCCTCTCTCAAGCAGAACTTCTGACAGCCAAAAGACTTAACAGGAAGTCCCTGAGAAACTGCTGAGGACGGCAGCCCTGAAACAATCCTCCTCTTCATCTCTCTGTGTGAAGATGACAGCGTTGTAAAGGGTATTAGTGCCGTAATGAGCGTGACATTTTCAGAGCTCGGTCTGCTGAAGAGGCTGCAGTCACGACCTCTTCTGTCCACAGACGACCTCTCAGCTGCTCTCTGACTCCCCACAACCAGGAAAACCCCCCCTCCGCTGATGAAGAGGAGGACAAGATCATCAACACCATCCAGTTTCTACACTCCAACTAATGACTACTTCCAAGATGATGTGAAAAGTTTTCATTGAATAGTCTTGAAAACACCCCAACAAGGTAAATATGTAGACTTTACAGAGATGATTCAAACTCTGTATGACCATGAGGGACCATCGCAAATTAATCACACATTTTGTATCTGTTCTAAATGTACCTTAAAGGGAGATTTGTCAAGTATTTAATACTCGTATCAACATGGAAGTGGACAAATATGCTGCTTTATGCAAATATATGCATATATTTATTATTGGAAATCAATCAACAACACAAAACAATGACAGATATTGTCCAGAAACCCTCACAGGTACTGCATTTAGCATAACAAATATGCTCAAATCATAACATGGCAAACTGCAGCCCAACAGGCAACAACAGCTGTCAGTGTGTCAGTGTGCTGACTTGACTATGACTTGCCCCAAACTGCATGTGATTATCATAAAGTGGGCATGTCTGTAAAGGGGAGACTCGTGGGTACCCAGAGAACCCATTTACATTCACACATCTGGAGGTCAGAGGTCAAGGGAACCCTTTTAAGATGGTCATGACAGTTTTTCCTCGACAAAATTCCTTCCTGACAAGCTGGTATGACATGGTTGGTACCGATGGATTCATTAGGTTTTTAGTTTCATATGATACCAGTATCTTCACTTTGGCTTTAAAACTGAGCCCGATACATCCTCCGAAAGATCGATTGCGTTAACTTTGACAGCCCTACTAAGTATTAAGTATAATTTAACATAAAAAATTATGAAATGAAATGATATAAACAACAATAACAAACTATTCAAAGGCCCCCCTGAACCTTTTTTGGGGCAAGTTTGTAGAGGATTGGAGGAGTAGTGGGACACAAAGGTTTTTTAGGAGAATATTAACTCTAAATAAAAATGTATATTAAAGTATTTCTTATACCAAAAAAATAAAGTAGGGAGTAGTCTACTTTTTTCAACCTGCAGGCACTCTCAACTAGCTCCACCAATAAGTTAGATCAGGCTGTAAGTAAATACATCGTCGCACCACTCGCTGCTTCTTCTTGAGCTTATTGCTTTGAGTAGTAACTGAAGGCCACTCTGGTGATCATGTCAACATGTTTTATGAACTCTTCTTCTCATCTGGTGGCTGGACAGAAAGAACAATATTCAGAGAGACATTTAAGAAAGAAAATCAATCTGAATCAATAAAAAAGTGAGGGAGTACATGTCCCAGCTTTCTCCAATGGAGATTACAACGTCATGGAGTCTCACATTTTACCTGTTAAACTGACATTTTAGTGCCTTTAGTGGTGTCCCTCATCATCATCATCATCATCATCATCATCATCATCATCATCATCATCATCATCACCTGGGATATGAAAATGTCACAGATGTTCACACTGTCAAAGAAAATGAGCTCAGAACTTACAATCATTTCTACAGACTTTGAGTAACACTTGACCCTTTTGCTGTGTTAAGCCGATTGATTCGGCTGGATCCTCGTGTAGCGTGGACCCGGCATAAGTTCACCATGTGTTGGTCTGTGGGCGATCATGCTACAAGGGAAAGATGTTGTACACTTTGACTGACGATGGGAAATAGATTCAGGGCTTCCCGACTGAAACTAGTTTATTTTGTATGCCCTGTAGGGGGGAGGGGGGGTAGCAGGGAGTTTATTAGGATGTTTAGATATGTAAAGTAGCCATCTGGTACACAGATGAACTTCAGCTCACTTAATTCACTTCCTCATTTGCTGAAGTGAAAAACGCGAAGATAGAAATGTTAAAAAAAAGCAGTTAGAAGAAGACGAATCCTCGGGGTGATGAATGTTGAACAGGAAGACGAGGCCTCCTGCGTTTCTCTACACTGGGAGTTGATTTGCTGCTCGTGCAGATGGGAAGCTGTTTCCGATCTGTAGCTCATGTTCAACGAATAGCTTATTGATTTCTCTCTCTCTCTCTCTCTCTCTCTCTCTCTCTCCGCCCGCCGGGGTTCACATGTTTCATTGTGTTCTCCTGCATGTGTGTGCTCTTTTGTTGTTGCTTGTTTAAACCGAACCCACCGCAGCACTTAAAAGAGCAGGAACACAATCATGGTCTCTCACATGGAGCCCAGTCCCTGGATGTTTAATCAGTTCGATTGCTATTACCTGTGGCTCAACAGTCTTAAAGCTGAACCTATCAACAGGCTCAGTGGAGTGTTAACAGACCCACAGGACACTCCCGGCAGCCTCCCCCCCTCCTCCTCCCCTCTTCATCTTCCTCCCTAATAACTTGGTAATAGCAACAATTAGCCAACGCGCTCCATTGGTTAGATGGCTAAGCTCGGGCCCTGTGGCCCATTAATGGAGAGCTGAGGTAATGCGGACTGAACGGGGGGATGTTGGGTCTGATTGGATTTGAATCCTGGCCAGCGGAGGTTTCTAGGAGGTAACGGTTGGAGGATGGAGTTACTGACTCTATTTGTCTCTGCTTTAATTGTTCTGGGGAATATTCCTGGCACATCTGGTGAAGATGAGCACAAGCAAGTGGAGGTATTCTGAAAATTGAATAATTTATAATAATAATAATAAAGTTGATTTATATTGCACAACCAGACAAAGTGCTTTACAAACAGACAACTTAAGAACAACTGAGGAGACGATGCAGGATTTTATCGCAGACCGCAATGAAAACGCAATAAGTTGATTGTGGTGTGATTTTCCATTATCGTATAATCATGAATTGTTTTAACGCTACTAATTTCTTTCATACATTAACGCAATCGATCTTTCGGAGGTTGTATCGGGTTTTAAAGATAGAGTGAAGATACTGGTGTCATATGAAACTACAAAACCTAATGAATCCATTGGCACCAACCATGTCATACTAGCTTGTCATTAAGGAGGTTAAATAACGCTCCAAGGTTACGCTAAATTCTGGCGAGGAAAAACTGTCATGGCCATTTTCAAAGAGGTCCCTTGACCTCTGACCTCCAGATATGTGAATGTAAATGGGTTCTATGGGTACCCACGAGTCTCCCCTTTACAGACATGCCCACTTTATGATAATCACATGCAGTTTGGGGCAAGTCATAGTCAAGTCAGCACACTGACACACTGACAGCTGTTGTTGCCTGTTGGGCTGCAGTTTGCCATGTTATGATTTGAGCATATTGTTTTATGCTAAATGCAGTACCTGTGAGGGTTTCTGGACAATATCTGTCATTGTTTTGTGTTGTTAATTGAGTTACAATAATAAATATATACATACATTTGCATAAAGCAGCATATTTGTCCACTTCCATGTTGATAAGAGTATTAGATACTTGATAAATCTCCCTTTAAGGTACATTTTGAAGAGATAAAAACTGTGCGATTAATTTAAGATTAAACTACGGTCACTCTGAACTACGATTTCCACCGTACCACACAAAGCAGCTACTCTACCAGCATCTACTGGATGTATAACTGAATCTCCAGAGAATTCTGAAGTAACTATTGATTGGCTGTTTAGTATTAGCATGCTGATACAGTACCTAGTTGGACTAGGGTTAGTGCATTAGCTATACACAGTGTAAACCCTGCTGGAACAAACAGGTGACTCTGGGCTATATAAAGGTTATGTAAGGCCATAGTTGTGCATAATCACAACTATTTTGAGTCCTAAAGTACATAACGCTGCTCCTGAAGAAAAGAAGGGTTCAAATCTTCATATCGGAGCTGTGGAAGTTAGAATTGACTCCACATCAGTCCTGCTCCTCTGTGTCTCGCTGTGCTTTTTGTTTATGTTTTAACAAATAAATCAACTCCAAAACCTGAAAAAAAAGTGAAGCCAAATAAAAGATATTAGAACAAATGTCCACAGAGGCTCCCGGTGGAAGTGGACGTTGACAGGGAAATGAAGTGGGCGAGCTCGGGGAGCCACTTAGTGCTGAGTATAGCGTCTCTTCTGTTTTGGGAAAGAGAGAGAGAGAGAGCGAGAGAGAAACTGATTGCTAATCAAGCGAGCGAGAGCTGGGAGTAATTGGACAAAGCTGAACTGCAGTGTCACCAATTAGCATTTGAGACTGTGGAGAGCGGAGACATAAATGCTGTTTAATTATGGCCATTTTCCTTTTTTCTCTCCTTCATTTAGAGATGAGACAGAATACATGAGGAGGACGGACGGAGGCAAGGGAGGGGAGGAGAGCGGGAAACTTTTCTAAATCTTTGTGGAAGGCCATTTCACAGCCAATCAGGGAGACACAGGAAGTAGTAACTTCCAGCAGTTATATTTATATAAAACGTCCGTAGCTTAATAACGTAACAAACGTAGTCAGTTTAAGCCAAACCAGGATGTGTTTTACGAAACCTAACCAAGTAGTTTTGTTGTGTTTTTGTTTTGTTTAACAATTTAGAACTGTTTAAAACTGTGACCGTAATCTGGGAGAAAATAGTGTCCCTTTGTGGTTGTTACACATTTCTCTCCAGTTTTGTGTCTCCGTGGTCATTTAGTGTCTCTTTATGGTCATTTTGTGTCTTTTTGTAGTCGTTTAGTGTTGCTTTATGGTCATTTTGTGTCTTTTTGTAGTCATTTTGTGTCTTTTTGTAGTCGTTTAGTGTCTCTTTGTGGTCATTTTATGTCTTTTTGTCTTTGTTTAGTGTCGCTTTGTGGTCATTTTGTGTCTTTTTGTAGTCGTTTTGCGTGTCTTTGTAGTTGTTTTGCATCTCTGTGGTTGTTTTGTGTCTCTTTGAGGTCATTTTGATTGTCTTTGTCATTTTTTAGTTTTTTTTGTCGTAGTCATTTTGTGTCTCTTTGTAGTCGTTATTTGTTTCTGTGGCCATTTTGTGTCTTTTTGTAGTAGTTTTGCGTCTCTCTGTAGTCATTTTGCATGTCTTTGTGGTTGTTTTGTGTTTCATTGTGGTCATTTTGAGTCTCTTCCCGGTTGGTACGTGTCTCTTTGAGTGACATTTTGCAGGTGAAGACCAGAGGGGACCCTGGGCCTGGACCCGGTAGGCCCGTTCAGTAATCCATCCATGATTCTCTTCCCTCCCACTGCCAGACGACATCTCATCACTGAGCCTTCTGCCTACAGGCTCTCACTCTCTCTCTCTCTGTCTCTGTCACACACACACAATAGGAGTCATGACTCAGGCTCTTTGGCACTCTGGCTCCTGACCACATCAGCCCAGTGGAGCCAAAAGACATGCACACGGCGCGACCGTCAACCAGGCGGCCTGTCCTCAGTGCGTCAGGGGTCTGTGGCGATGTCGGCAACCCACCCGACCCGTCTCCAAACACAGAGCCCGTCTTGTTTAGCAGGCTTTGTGAGTGTGACTTTTTTTTACCGTATAATCACCATTCATATCTATACAACAAATGTCTTTATGACTAAATTGTTGACAAGAGCACAGAGTTCTTCACAGATCTAGCCTCCTAATTTTGCTCTCAAAGTTCACCAGATTGATGCATTTAACTTTAAAATGCAGCCTACAAAATTTAGTTTATATTACTGTTTTTTTTTCATATCACAATATTTATATATATTGCAAAGAAAAAATATTGCAAAGTCATTTTATTCCAACATCATGCAGCCATAATTTGTACATTAGCAGGAATGTAGAACAATGTGGAAGTGAAAGCAGCGCTCTGATTATTTAAATATTTAGTGACTAAAATCAATTAATAATCATGATAAATAATGGGAATTACGCACATAATCATGCAGCCCTACTTCACAGGAAACAACTTGGTTAGGTTTAGGTTAACATCGTGGAAGTGGCGTTACTATGTGGACGTTACGGGACAAATAAGTCAACGTTTGGGTTAAAATACGGAAGTTACGTAACTTATATACGTAACTTCCTGGTTCATGATTAGGTGGATTATATATTTTTGTAGGATATATACGAATTGCAGTGCATTACTTTTCATAAGTATAGCTACGAACGCTGTGTGAGAACAGCCTGATTACATAGATTACACAGATTTGTTTGATTGTGTGTTAATATATTATAATAAAATATATTGATCAAAGCCGATTTAAGGACAAAGTGAAAAAAAACAGCTTTTTGATTATACTGTAACTGAGGCGTTTTCCATGGTGGCTATGCTACTATTATATAAGTAAAGGACATGAATACCTTTTCCAGCCCAGAACAAAACATGCACATTACATTATATAACCAGGGCAGCAAATAAACCAACAACAAATAGAAACAGAGTCCTGTAGTTGGAGCACATGACCTTTTCTCACTGAGAGTCTGGTGCAGTGCAGCAGAGAGCAACTCATAAACAGAGCAATGACTAACACACACACACACACACAAAAACACACACACACACGCACGCACACAAAACACCACACTGAACTCTCCGGCAAAACTTGACACTGTCCCCTACTGATGACATCATCCCACCACGCTGGCCTAAAGGTCGCTGATGTCCAGAAGCCGGCCCTGGGCACAAAAATGGCTCACTTCCTCGCATGGCTGCACAGTCACACACACCCACACACACACACAAACACACACATACACATATATACAGAAAACAACGTGCACACACACACACACACACACACACACAGACAGACAAACACACACGCAGACAAACACACACACACACACACACACACACACACACACACTTGTCCAGCGTTGTAATTGAGTGGCAGAATCTTGCCTGAAGACAGCAGACTTCTTCCCCAAAACACTCTCTCATTAGATCCACTTCCTGTCTGCACGGCGAGCTCTAACACAAACGTCTCTCAGCCCGTCCTGAGAAATACACTGCTTTGTCTAGATGTTTGGTTTTTAATGGACTAGCGAACCTTAAACCTTGTTAAGCCTGCTTCAGAGAGACAAACAGGAAAACAGCTACACACTAGGGCTGCTCGATTATGGCAAGAATCATAATTACGAATACTTTGGTCAATATTGAGATCACGATTATTTAACATGAACACTCATTGACTTTTTCAAGAAAATTTTGTAGCCTACATTTTAAAGTTGAATGCATCGATCTGGTGCACTTTGAGAGCAAAATTAAGAGTCTAAATCTATGAAGAACTTTGTGCTCTAAACAATTTAATAATTTCTTGTATAGATATGAATGGTGATGACACGACAAAGCATGGTGAACGAGACGGGCTCCGTGTTTCGAGACGGGTCGGGCGAGTTTTCCCCACAGGAAGAGAGGGCACAGCGAGGACTAAGTGGCGTGGTCCGGGCGAGGGGTGCTGTAAAGCACCACCTTCAGCCAGGGCCTTTCCAAGCCGACCTAGAGCCGGTGGTGGAGCACCACCACGGAGGAAATACGAGGGCCAGCATGCATTTGTCGCACTTTATACTTTCTGGTTCATGATTATGTGTATTAAATATGAATTGATTACGTGGGTTATACAGATATTACAGTGCATAATGCATTACTTTTTCGGTATAGCTCCAAACAGTGTATGAAAACAGCCGGCTATGTTAGGTCTGTCTGGATAAACACTTGTACGTTCTAACAGAAATAAAAGTACATTTTTCTCTTCCGACGTTTGCATGAATTTGACCATCGGACAGTTTGTTCAGTCTGTGGTGATTAAGCTGCAGCATTCTGCACACATCAGAGCGAACACTGGAAAACCTACACATAAAAACACAACCCATTCTCATACGTCAAATCCGGCCTCTTTGTATCTGATAGATTTAAAGGGGGATTTGTGCCTTGGTATCACACGCCGAGGGGCGTGACAAAGCGGCAGTATTTGACGACCTGAACAGGCTGCACACCATGCTCGCTGTTATTGGCTGGAGGTTAGACCGCCACATGGGACCTGCAGAAACAGACACCACCAAACACCTCTAGTGGGTCATCAGTGATGATCGAGATTCATTTAGTATCATTGTGTTTTTAGTGAATCCCTGCGTAGTACACCTTTAATCAACTGAGGATCGTTGCTCTTTCTCAGCAACCCGACTCACACTTCGGGGTTGCCCCCCGCTTGTGTTTGTTGCTATTGAGCAGATGTAGGAGATGGTCAGGGAGTTGGGGGTCAAGTGTTTGGCCTGAGGCTGCTGTCACCTACTGTACCTCACTGAAGTCAGGTTATGACCCAGCAGAGCAAAGAGCTGCTGGGAGCTGAACCAGTCAGCAGCAGCTGGATGTTCTGCAGAAAGCACAGTATACATACAGTTAAAATAAGAGAAACGTACCTGAAGAAGGTGACAAAGAACTGCACCAGGTCCATGATGCTGTTGTGCTGAGAGAAAGCAATCTGATGGAAAAGAGAAAGAAAATATGTACAGTTAATACAGACTGGAAAATGTAAAATCTGCAGTCCAAAAGTGAAATCTAAATAAATAAATCGCAACAGACAAACTAAAAAAGAGTTGTGAATAAGAATAACATTACACCAGTAATATCTATAAACACAGTGTCACAGAGCCTAATATGACGTCTTCAACAGTCCACATATTCAATTTTTTTTTGCCATTTTTGCCATCAATATATTGGTTACCTTTTGTGCGTATTAGGGCGGTCAATCCATTAAAATATAATGTTTTTCCTCGCAAAAAAATGTGCGTACGTTTGTAGCGTTGTAGCAACTGAAGTACTTAAGTAACGCCACTTCCGTAGTTATCTTAACCCAATCCACCATCTCTCCTAAAGCTAACTGTTTCCTGCGAAGACGGAAGTTTATTTTGAAAAGACTGTATGCATGTAAGGAGAAAAAATTGACACGTGTCGCTGGACATTCGTAGGAGAACGCACGAAAGATGAGGACTAACTTTTAGTAAGATATCATACGAACTGTTGTATGAGGATATATTGGATATGTAGAGAAAAGAAAAAGTACGAAAACCTTTGGCAAAAGCTGAAATATCATAAAAAACAAGTACTCGTTGTGAATAGGGCTGTGTACTGGCAAGAATCTGGCGATATGAACAATATGTATCATGATACAGGGGGAACAATTCAATATATTGTGATACTGTAAGTAAGGTGATATATTGTGAATTTTAAAATTTAATTTTAGGAAAACTGTCATTGTATAAAGAACACACCAGGAATAAACCATTTTAGAATAAGCAAAAATAACACATTTATACTGCATACAAAAAACAGCATGTGATTATCATAAAGTGGTCATGTCTGTAAAGGGGAGACTCGTGGGTACCCATAGAACCCATTTACATTCACATATCTGGAGGTCAGAGGTCAAGGGACCCCTTTGAAAATGGTCATGACAGTTATTCCTTGACAAAATTTAGCGTAAGTTTGTAGCGTTATTTAACCTCCTTCACAACATGGTTGATACCAATGGATTCATTAGGTTTCTTAGTTTCATATGATACCAGTATCTTCAGTCTAGCTTTAAAACTGAGCCCGCTACAACCTAAAAATCACAAGTTGCATTAAAGAAATTAGTGGTGTAGAAACAAATTCCTGTTCTTCCCCTGAATAGAGAAACCTTCAGTTCAGTCTGACAGAAATTACCAATTCTTTATTTTTATTCTTTTGTACATTTTCTGTCTCACAAACAGAATAAATGAGTAATTGTGTCAGCACTTCTCAGTTTGTGTGCTCAATTATGTAACTCTACTTCCACACAAGAAACACAGAAAAGCAGAGGGCGGTAAAAGACAATTAAAATATATCTGTAATATATATTCTGTAGCAACCACAACAATAGATTCCATTAAATTCAGCGAGCTCTTATGTAACGTTGTGAAACTGATGCAATAATTGTGGAGGAACATCTTTCTCACCTAAAGCCAACGTTCAGACCTCTTACATAACGCCGACATTTTTATTTCTGCCAAATACATTCTCCCATGCGCTCTATCTCCGTGACACACAATGCGAGCCACCGGCCGTACGCTCTGTAGGTTATTATAAGATTAGCGTGTGAGAAAAGGCTGCTGGCCCTGTTGTGCTCTCCAGTATTCTGCAGCACTTGATCCCAGTCAAACCTACTGGATGCTACATCACCAGTTAACCCACTGATGGCACCATCCATCATCGGGGTTTCTGTGCTGCGATGCTGGTGCAGTGTGTGGTCCCTCTGCTGTCCTGAGCATCACATCTGATACGTGTTGACTCAACACATCCTGCGGGATTGTTTTAAAGGGTCAATTCACCCAAATTACAAAGAAAGAAACATTTTTTTTTTAGATTTAGTCCTGTTGGTGTTTAGTTGTGCTGATAGTTTCTGTGTTTAAGCGTTGATATTTTAAGATATCTGTCTCTAAATCATGGAGGTGAATGAGATTTTTTTTTTTGTGCTCCTTAAAAAACATTGAAAAAATCTGAAACGTGACTTTCCAGAAACTATATCCCGCCGCTCGGGATAATCCACAGAATTCCTATCAACAGAATCTTAAGATCTATTTCTTTGGTAGTTCCTAAAATGAGTTCAATTCAATTTATGATTTTAAAAACACATTTTTGTTTAATTCTGACCGTAGACTGTATATAAGAAGTGGACGTAGTCACCGTGACGTCACCTATCGGTGTGTGGACTGCCGTTTTAAAGCCTCGAGTTCAGCATTTTGGGCGTCGACATCTTGGTTTTTAGCTGAAGCCATCTTTGTTTTTGGGTCCTGTGTAAAAGGGAGCCCACAAACTGTGACATCTGATCTGAAATCTCCAAAAACTTGCAAAAACTCACGCAAGGCTTGCTGCCCAACGACCGATCCTAACCGTAACTATTCAAGATCAATGCTTAACCTTAACAATTGAGAGAATTTCCCCCGTTAGTGGGCACCCTTCTAGCCACTACAGGTTTTGGCTGTCACCGTCTTGGTTTAGGGCCGTCGCTATCTTGGTTTTTTGCAACCAGAAGTGACACGAGAGGGTGGAGATCAGTCTAACCAAACGCTGAATAACACATTTTTTAGGTGACTAAAATGTTACAATTAACTTTGATGAAGTGAAAACACACTGTGAAAGGGTTAAAGTTCTAAGACGAAAACACGGACAACTCCCAGACCGGACAACGCCATGGTAGCGACCTGTCAATCACAAGGTAGCCCCGCCCTAAAGCATCCCCTGCTTTATGGTCTATTTGACTCTAAATGGGACCATAATAAATTCATAAATGAACATCATGCTGTCTTGAAGAAGACTTGAAACTAGCGATTGAGACCATAAACTCATGTTTACAATGTTTACTGAGGTAATAAATCAAGTGAGAAGTAGGCTCATTTTCTCATAGACTTCTATACAACCAGAGGAGTCGCCCCCTGCTGGCTGATAGAAAGAATGCAAGTTTAAGGCACTTCAGCTTTGGCTTCACTTCTCAGACCCGGAGGTTACCACCTGAAATCTCGGAGAGGAATATCTCAAAACCAGAACTAAATTATCTGCATGAACAAATCCTACCAGGGCACAAAATATGTCTGTTTTATGATTTGGATGAACTAAACCTTCACTTTTTTTCCAATATATATTCAAACTACTGTACGTTGCATCATTAAAATAAAAAAATAAATAAGTGTTAAACATGTTTCCCCTTGTTTCATCAGCATACACGTCACCCACACACTCCTATCACCTCGCACCGCATGTCATCCCTCAAAATATAAAAATCTGTCTTCATGTACTGTATGTGTGTGTGTTGACTGTTAGTGAGTATGAAGGATGCACCCTGCTGCTGCAGAGCTAACGTTTGGCCTTCAGCTATGAAAACTCCTGAAAAGCCATTGTTGTCCATGTTTAAACTCCCACCATGTTAAGAGGATTATTTATTACAGACATAATTGATTTTCCATTCACTTTTCTGCCCTGTAGGAAGAAAACAGAGCAGAGTTTTCTGTTGGAAGGATCACAGCATCCCGATGCCTCGTTTCTAGACAGCTGGAGAAAGATTTGCAATCTGAGATACTAGATAGAAACCAATGTCGACTGTTGGAACGAGACCGGACCAAACCATGATCTCTTGATCTGTTATTGACCCCCACTTTCGCTATATTGATGGTAATTTAAAGCTACTGCGAGGAACTTTAATGTTGTGTTGATTTTGGCGGTCCCTGTGGACAAAAGCACCAGAGTACCTTACTCGGTGCCGATGCAATATGTATTGCGATTTTTAAGTATTACGATTCAATATTATGATTTATTATGATTTTTGTTAACTCTTTTTAACACTAGACCATGGGAAAAAGTTGAATCATACACTTGTAGGGACCTTTACTTTGGAAAATATCTAAATTAATACAGTAAAAATGTTTGATTTTCAGCATGTATGTAGTCAGAGAT
>CAKAKR010067092.1:42074-58519 GCA_916700685.1 Adelosebastes latens | reverse complement strand
AATGTCTTATTCAGCGTTCAGGTGTATTTAGCTCCACACTCTCGTGTCACTTCTGGTTGCCAAAAAACAAGATGGCGACAACCAAAAACCAAGATGGAGACGGCCAAAAACCAAGATGGCGACGGCCAAAAACCAAGATGATGACGGCCAAAAACCAAGATGGCAACAGCCAAAAACCAAGATGGTGACGGACAAAAACCAAGATGGTGACGGCCAAAAACCAAGATGGAGACAGACAAAATGCCACTCTCTTTGTAGATATGAAGGACTCATTCTCAGAAGAAAACATAGTTATGAATATCATATTCCATCTCCGCTAATAGATCCCCCAAAATGTTACACACTGCTCCTTTAACTATTTGTCACAAAAAAGACAAATTTCCTTACTAGTGGCCCCGAAAGGCTGAATGTTCATTACTACCCACAATACTAGTGTTTGACAGAAGAAACAACCTCATGAGTAGAAATAATACAAATGTTGTTTTGATGGTGAAGTCAGAGAAAAAGTCACAGCGTCATTAAAATAAATAAAGGTTGGAAACAACTGCGATCAGTAGTCACTACTTGTCTTTTAGATCACGAAACACAGATCCTACAAAAGGTGATATTGTGTGAGGGTGGCCCAAAGAGGAAAGCCAATAATGTCATGGCAACCTGTCTATTCAATGTTGGTATTTTCTATGAATAATTAAGAATGTTTGGCTGATGGTGACTCTTAAGGGAAATGTCACAGACCTCCAGTCATTCTTAGTTTATTGGTGAAGGAGGAAATTTGACCTGAGTGTGGTGAAAGGTCAGCGGGGCTATTGGATAACTATTCCACATGTCCTGACATCTGGCCTGTATGTGGAGATCTTTTGCTGTGAGGTGTTTGTGCTTCGTCTCTTCCTCTTTGTCCTTCATGTTTGTGTTTGTGTGTATATGGATGCTATTTCACCTGTATTTGTGTGTGTGCAGGTCTATTAGATCAAATATATCAGGGCGGGTCATTACCAGTCCTCAGGACGATTCCTCATCCTCGCCCTGTTCTGGCGTCGGAAGCCACCAAGGTCACAGGACCGAGTGCTTCTCGCGTTACACGCGGTGGCGAGATAGGCCTCGCCGTGGTAATTATCATATCACCTTTCAACCAGCAGATATATGGAGCTCTGATAATGTAGCATTAATGGGAAATGCATATGAGGGGGAGCGATCGATGGACAAATGACCCGTGACGAGGAGCAGGACACTCGGCAATAAACGCTAACATTTATACACACCGAACCGCTGGGATCATACACGATGATGGGGATTATGTTTACTGATTATGTTCCCAGTTGAAATGATGTGCAGAGCTTTAATATATTATGTCTATTATGTATGAAACATTTCACTAAGTGAATGGTTGCATGCAAGCTAATCTTTCCTCGTTCAATCAGTTCCAAGTTTGACCTTGTTTGTCAGTGACGTTTAATGACGTCTGTGATGGAAAAACACATAAAACAACAAAAAGGACCCAAACACTTCTTGATCATCCATTTCTTCCTCATCACAGGCCAACATATTCTCATAAAACGGTTCGTATGACATGTTTATTTTCACTCGTTAGTTTCACATGCATACAGTCTTTTCAAAATAAACTTCAGTCTTCACAGAAAACTTGGTTATGTTTAGGAAAAGATTGTAGTTTGGGTTAAAATAACTAAGGAAGTGGCGTTACTTGAATATGGAAGTTACGTGACAAATAGTCAACGTTTGGGTTAAAAGAACTTAGAAAATGGCGTTACTTAAGTACGGAAGTTACGTTAAAAAAAACGCAACGTTTAGGTTAAAATAGCTGAAGTGGCGTTACTTAAGTACAGAAGTTACTTGACAAATAAATCAACATTTGGGTTAAACTAACTACAAAAAAGGCCTTATTTAAGTACGGAAGTTACGTGACAAATTAATCAACGTTGACATCTGGTTTCACACAGAACAGCGGTCTCCTGGTGAAAGTTTGGTGTTTTTTGACCAACTCATCCATTCCGACCTCGCAGCGTTTGTTGCTCTTTATACTTCCTAGTTCACGATTACTCGGATTATATATGCATTGATTTTGTGGGATATATACAAATTAGCTACGAAGTATAGTTACAGACGGTAGAGGAGAACAGTATACTATAAATACTGCTAGTATTTGATTTGTTTTAAACTGGAATAAACAATTCACAAAACAATTTTTTTTTTTTATTTTATCTTCTGCTACCTGGTAACTTCGCACGGCAGCTGGAATCTCGCAATGTCACGAGATCACGCGAGAATCACAGGATCAAATGTCACACGTATATCCATCTTAGTAATGCCTTTGTGTCCTGCGAGCCAAAGCACGGACCAATCAGTGAGGAGCTACTGGCAGCTAGGGGCGTGGCTTAGGTGTGACATGACGACACAGAGAGGCGACTGTTGGTTCTAAACAACAGTGGCGGCTCCTGAAGAGGTTAGCGTAGCCGCAGCATCAGTTCTATCAGAACTGGAGAGTATTTCTTCATTGAAGGAGGAGCAGAGAACGACACTGAAGGCTTTTCTAGATGTCTTCGGTTAGTTTTGTTTTCATTAGTTTGATTGACAGATGGTTCATCCAATCACCTGCACTTTTCCAAACAGTTTCCAATGACTAATGAATAATGAATAATCCTCCCTGTTGAGGCAATGCATTTCACCCTCGAGTCTCTTCGCAGGATTTGTTGATAAAAATAAAAAAGATAAAATAATGTGAGCCTTATGTTTTAAATATCATTCATAAATCTAAATAAACCTCACAGTGAAGGATCATTTCATGTCTCCAAGATGATTTTAAATCTGTATTTTTCGTTTAACTTTTTCCTGAATGCTACAGTAACCGAGCAGCTACTGTAGTTTATCAACCCCCCCATCATTCATCACTCCATTCATACATCCATCCTCTGCTTTACGTCTTTATCCGTCTCCAGACCCGCTGTCCCTCAATCTGTCAATCAGGCCATCTCCATTTTCCTCAACATTGGACATTTTGACCGTACGACCGTCTCAACATCGGTCTTTAACTCTCTTCTAATTCCTCCACTTCTTGACTCCATCCATCAGCACACAGCCCGCTCCCCCGCATCATGACAGTCATCTTAAAATATCGCCGCTAAAGTCTACTTCAATTTAATGGATCATAAGGCGGCAGCGGGCGGCGTGAATATTTAGTGTGTGCGGCTGCCGCCTGGAGATTTAATCCGGTGCTGCATAATTGATGGAGAGACATTGGGAAACTCACAGATCATTAAATGTGATAGCAGCTTCGCCAAACACACGTTGCAGAATAGTTTATGCTCAACGTCCTGTCAGGGCTGTATGTTTAGCAGATAGACCGCTCCTGAAACCTGGAGATGATGATGACGATGATGATGATGGTGCTTTACCTTTTTCATCACCTAAACTGACTCACTTAGGCAGAGGATTCAATTTAACGGCTGTTCGTCCCCTTGTAGAATTTTTTCTTTTTTAGTTTCTGCAGATCACAACATAATAAAACAGTTATATTAAACTTTAATCATTTTAACACCAAATATTTTAAGCCTTGGAACTTGCAGAATTAAAAGCATAAACTGTGCGTCTTAAAAATATTTTTTTTTCTGATTTAGATTTTTTATTATCATTTATTTGTATTATTTTATTATAAGTCTATTTAACCCAACATTAAGATATTAGTGACTATGATGTCTACTTAAAATATGTGTTAATTGTTAATATTTTAGCACTTTCATTCAAACCGTTTGGTCCACTTATTTATTTATTTATCTATTTTTATGATAGCTTAAAATAAATTAATAACAAAATAAATTGATAATAAAGACAAATCTAAATCAGAAGAAATATATATATTTTCAAGATGCAAAGTTTATACCTTAAAATACAATATTTAAGTTTACAAATATTTAGTGTTAAACTGATTAAAGTTTAATATAACTCTTTTATGTTCAGAACAATTAGTCGATTAACTATCTTTATCTATCTAACGGTTCCAGCTCCTCAATGTGAGGCTTTGCTGCTTCTTTTCTGCTTTATTTGACTATAAAATTATTCAAACCTTTGATTGTGGACTCTTGGTGTTAAAAAACAATCATGTGAAGACGTCACCTTGGACACAGGGAACTTGCGATGAGCATTTTTATCACTGTTCTATATAAAACAGTCAATCAATAACGATAAATAATCATTATTTGCCGCCATAATAGCCGCCGATCAATGGTCAGCTTTGGTCACCATGAAGTTAAAATGATGTCATTATCCTTCGTCCTCCTCACAACCAAACCCTGTATACCCTCCCCTCTAACCTGGATCTTGATTGGCCAGCTGAAGTTGGACACGTAGACGTAGAAGGTGATGTTGTGGTGAAGTCTGAAGTTGAACTTTTCACAGGAGAAACTGTCGCGGTGCTCCTTGATGTTGGTCCTCGCTATGATTGGCATCTCCTCCCCTGAGATGGTGCCAGCTGAGACAGACGAGAGAACAATACAGAAGAACAAAGAGTCAGTTTACATGTCTGTCCAAAATGTCATCACTTCGTCATTTTATCCTGTTAGACATTTGTGTGAAATTGTCTGGCACCGATTCGTCCAAACTCCATTCAGAAAACAAGCATTTTAAAAGTTGTTTGATTGTCGTCTTGCTGACAGACCTGCAAAAGCATGAATTCAGACTTTTTACAAATCAGCATCATTATGTTGTTATTTCAGGATCATTTTGATCCGTTAATAACAACGTCGCTGCCGTATTTATGCCTAGGTGACTTTATGTTGAGCGTTGATGGAGCAGCTGCATAGCCTGGCACTGATCCATCCAAACTCCATTCAGAAAACAAGCATTTTAAAAGTTGTTTTCTTGTCGTCTTGCGGACAGACCTGACAGAGCATGAATTCAGACTTTTTACAAATCAGCATCATTATGTAGTAATTTCGGCATCATTTTGATCCGTTTATTGTAATTAAATCGCAGCACAATCTGTTTATTTTGGGTTCATACGGCAGTAGCGACGTGTGGCTTGCTGGATACAGTCAGTGTGATGGCGCTGTATGTGAATACAGATCGCCGCCGGGTGACGTTATGAACCCAGACAAGACGGCGTTTGGTTTTCTGACATATCTGGGACTTCCACAACATGTACAAAGCAGCAACAGTGGTTATTTCTTCCAAATGGTGGAAAGAAAAGTTGGTGGTATCTACGGAGACAAGCTCTTTCTGCTCTCCGGCGCGTGTAGAGCGAATGAACACAAATGATACCGGCGGTCCAACTGGCGCGAGTACAAGTCTGCAGCCAAATGAGAGTCAAACAGAGCGACCCATCAGCCGAGCTGCTTTCACTGTGAACGTCCTTGGGAAGATGATGAAAGTGGTTAAGAGAACAGCAGGTTGAGTGAGAATATTTTAAAATGTCAACGTGGTGCTTTTCAAACGGTTTTGGCGACACCTTGCAGTAACTCAGAGCGAGCTGGAAAAATGTCTCTCAGCGCTGAAGTGGTCTGATTTCAGTTTCCCTCAGAGCTCCATCAGCACTTCTTTCAGACGTTGTGAATAACATATTTCCACCTCCTGCTTTATCAGGGCTATTAAACACTCTGTAATAGTCTGCACACACACTCACACACACGGCCCAGAGTCCCACGCTGAAGAGGCTCTGGGCCCCCAGACACCGAGGAGTGCTTTTATCTTAATTGAAATCAGGAGGGAAAATGTATAAAACAGCCTAATGCCAAAAATTCAAAAACAGCGTCTGATGTGTTTTGTCAGGAGGGGGGGGAATCCCCGGGAGGCGAGCAGGAAGTGGATCTGACCATTTCACTTAAGGACACTTGGCCACCAATGAAAGATAGCGACTGTGGGATATCTCTGCAGAGAGACGGCTAAATGACAGACTAAACAATTAACCACTGGATCACATTCAGATGTTATATCACAGCTCACTTTCTGTTTCATTAGACAGCACTGAACATGTCCTATTAGAAAGACTGATGGCTTTTCACTGCTTTTAGTAACGCTATGTTCTTTATTAATTTACCTTTGACAAGATCCTAGATGTAAAATGTCTTTAATGAAATAAGGGAGGAAGCGTCATTTTAAGTGTTTCTAAGAAACAGATAATGTACAGCTAGCAGGTCATTGTTGTGAAATAAACCCCGACAGGGCGATGACGCACCCCGAAGGGGTTTATTTCACGACAACGACCCGCTAGCTGTACATTATCCCGGTTATTACACGGCTACTTACTGAAGAAATCAATATTTTGACACAAAAATGGTCTGCCAGAGTTCGACATCACAATTACGCCCATAGCAACGGTCTGTTATACATAGCAACGGTCTGTTATAAAGTAATAACAGACTATATAACACTGTGATTGACCAATCAGAATTGAGTATTCAACAAAGCCGTGTAATAATTATGGACATTGCCTTTACTAGAACTATTAAAAGCCCCATGAATCCAGGTGTTTCCAGGTATTCTGGCTAGGGTTATCCTCCACTAAAGAAAGTCTTAGTCGACTAACATTCATACGACAGATCTGTGAAACTGAGTTTCTCCACAAAGAATCACACACAAGCACCACTTTAAGCCCCCCTCCAGTGTATTTTGGCATTTCTATGATATCTGACATTTCCTGACTTCCACCTGGAAAAGTACCCAGATCTTCCGATGATCTTCCACATCCATTAGGCCCATCGGACATGCGCATTCGTAGCGTACGCTCGGTCACATGACTCGGACACGGGGTCCCAAAGTCAAGCCTCGTCACGGCTTGCGCTGTCGTCGCGGTCTGGGTCTCAACTTTAAGGACCTAATGATTTAAATGAGGGCTATTAGAGTGTTCGTACTCGGTAGTTCATTTTCCTAAAAAACAGTTATCCTCTGAGTTACAGATGTCTCTTTCCCAATGTAAGTCTATGGGAAAAAGTATTTTTGGGCCCAATGGCATCACGTGACGGACACGGAAGTTGTAGTACCGCCGTTTGGTCGCTACGAAAATTGGGATCAACGACCGGCGCTCTTCCTGGGGGCTTGGCTGAATGTCCCAGCTGTGTGCATCACTTTTATTGTCCCCCTATTGTGTTGTGAGCTTCATGCAGCACTTTTGTGTGTCATGAAATTGGTGAAGAGGTGTCTTCATTTCCTTGTGTTGTGTCTATCTGGATAATCTGGATAATTAAATACTTGACAGATCTCCCTTTAAGGTTCATTTTGGACAGATAAAAAATGTGTCATTAATTTAAATACATGAGGATGTTCTCTACCTGTTGAGCTCAAGGACCACGTGATGTTGAGGTCGAAGTTGTTGGAGGCATTGATGGACATGTCCAGGTTCTTGTTGGCCTGCACAACAATAAAGAACACAGAAACACATGAGGTTAGGTTATTGAGCTGGACATTAAAAACAACACTTGTGGACAAACTGGTTTTGATCTAAAGTGGATGGAAGTGGAGCCCTGGTGGGGAAATATTTGTTTTTCTTGGGTTATTTATTGAGCGCTGTGGTTCATGTTGTTGTTGTTGTTGGACATCTTCCTCATACAGTTTTACTTATTTCCCTTCCGGTGTGCCGACCTTTTGCACTTTTTTGTACATTCATGAAGTCCAAACAGGAGAATACATTTTTTAACTTGAGCCTCTGCGTCTCCAACTCGTGTCACCTCGGGCGTATTTGAATCTATTGGCCTCTTTTTGTGTCGTTCCATTGATTTTGTCTGCAACGCTGCCTCGAATCTCCAACTTTAAGTTGTATCTGAACACACCTTCAGGCTCCTAGAGGGAGAAACAGGTCCGATAAAACTCAAGAGTTTAGACGTCTCTCACTGTCGACAGCAGATTCTTATATTTGGAGATAAAGATGCTTTTAAAAAACTAACTTTGGGGAAACTAAATTGTTTATGTTGCATATCAGGTAACCGCGACATTTCCTTTTCACTTTTAGCTGCAGGTCTTTGTCTCATGTCAACACCACGTCTCTGTCCTGGTTTTCCGTCTTTACTGTCCACTATCTATAAATGCAAAACAACATTTTTGACAACTTTTAATAGAAAAACAAGTTCAACCAATCAGTTGTTTAATGTTTAGATCATAAGAGAGTTTGGACGGGTACTGAAACCCACTACTAAACAAGCCCCATCCACCATCATCACATTATAGTTTATAATAGTGATTTGCTCAAAACATGACAATTTCTTCTACTAAAAATACTTATTTTACATTTTAATTATTACATTATAATTATATAAATTATATTGTTCAAAACATGACTATTTGTTCTACAATAAATGTTTATTTTATTTATTTTACATTTTAATTAAAACACTATCAGATATTGGTTCAAAATATGACAGTTTCTTCTACTACAATTAATAATTTATTTATTTTACATTTTAATTATCACATCATAATTATATAAATTATATTTGTTCAAAACATGACCGTTTCTTCTACTATAAATAACTGTTTAATTTATTTATTTTACATTTTAATTATCACCTTATAAGTGATTTGATCAAAACAATGCTGTTTCAGTTGCTACTCGAATGTTTATTTATATACAGTATATATGACAAGATAAAGCAATGTTTATTATGTTATTAATTTGTTTCATTTTTTCTCTTACAAAACAACAATAACAACAATTAGGAGTACCGTTAAAGTACCAAATCCATAAGCAGTATCGGTAAGAGTAGTAGTACTGTTCAAATCTTACCCATCCCTATAAGAGAGTGTCACAATTATATAAAAAACAAAATCTATAAATACTTCCTGTTTACATCCTGAATGAAAAGCAGAAGTGAACGTATCAACCCACCCTGCTGTGTGTTACCTGTTCAGGTGTAGCCATGAAGTTGATGCTGGTGTAGTGGCGGTCGTCTTCCTGCAGCAGACTGAAGGTGAACTGGTAATCGATCAGCAGGTTGTCTAGGCAACGGCGAGAAAGACAAAGACAGGAAGAGGGAGATGTTAGCGGCGGTACATTAATGCTTTATTTCTACAATAAACAGTCAAACTTTGTGTTTCAGTCATGATGAACTTCTTTCTGGGGTTTCTCTTCATTGTTTGGTGTATTTCGTCAGAATGCCAGTCACAAATAAACTTTCACTCATTTTATTGACGACCCAATGAAGTATGGACAGATTTATGACAGTAAAAACACAGAGGACGCCTACCGTGAGTTGATCTGACAAAATGAAAAAAACGTATACTTAACTTAAAAAACTAGGCAAAACAAAATATGAAACTTAACTTAAAAAATAAATAAATAAAATTGAACTTAAACTTAAAAAAAAACAAAAAAAACTCAACTTAAAAAACAAACTTAAACTTAGCTTAAAAAACAAAACTAAAACTTAAAATTTAACTTAAAAAACAAACTTAAACTTAACTGAAAACTTAAACTTAACTTAAACTTAATAAAACTAAACAAAACAAGAAAAATAAAACTCACTTAAAACTTAAACTTAAAAAAAAAAATAAAAACGTTATTATATTCATCATATACATACATTCAGGTACATAAATGAAATTTGACCTCTGCATTTAATCCATCCTGTGACAAAATAAACAAGGAGATCATACGTGTGTGCACGATCACATACATGTTTTATAAATATGAACACGAGCGCTCACGATGAGGACGCCGTTTTCTTCAACGAGCTAACGGTCCGATCAATAGAACGTGAGTGAGAGTCTGAATAATCATGTTCTATCAGACGTTTAATCATTTCTGAAAGATCTCCTATTGAGCCTCTGGAAGCAGCTCTTTGTCACAGAGACAATGACCAACGTATAGACGGGGAACCACAGTGATTCAACATCTGGACGGACAGCAGGAGACACACTGGGTCACCTTGTCTGCCCGCTGGACGGGGAGGAGGACGAGGAGGGGAACACTGAGGAAGAGGAGGAGGAGGAGAGACAAGAGAGACAATGAGGAGAGAAAGCAGCTATGTAACGAGCCGAGAGGATATTTTTTAACTTAATCAGCGTGACTGCTGAGTGTGAAACCTTCAGGCTAATCCAGGTGTTTGAGATGTTGGCAACACTTCTTTTATTTTCATCTCAGAAAAGTTGATGTTTTCACACTCTGGGTCTATTTTCATAAAGTCGTGGCAACAAATCAGAACAGTTATTGTGGTATTGACAGTAAATGCTGCTTGTTTATATATTTAGCCTTCTGCTAACCGCCGTCGTGAACCGTTGGCTTCGGTTAGCAGAAGTCTAAACTATTAACAACCCTTTCTCTCCATCTCTGAAACGCTTCTCCGATATTGTACGACTCTCTTTCTGACTGACTTTACTGAAGGATAGTTAACTATAGGCATCCAAAGATTTATACGTCCTCAATTTACGGAAAATGAGTCCAACAGCGGACAGCGTTGGGTCACGGTCCCTCTGCCTCACTCCTCGCCGCCAGGAGACGACTTCACCGGGAGGAGAGCAGGCGTTAGCTAGCTAGCTGGTCAGTCTCCGGACAAGTTAGCTAACTAACTAGTTTTAGCCAGCCGTCTCCTCCTCCTGCAGTAGTCTCCAGCGGCGTAGCGGTCGGCTAATCTGGTCCCATCTGTTAATGTTAACCTTCTAAACTAACACTGGTGATCCTGGAGAGTGAGTGACAGCACATATTGAGAGAAATTTGTATTTTCTTCAGCCATTGTTAAAAAACTTGAAAATAATTTAGAAAAACAACTTAAAACCTAACTAAAAAAAAACAAACTTAAACTTAACTTAATTTGATTTAATTAAATTTAATAAAAAAAAAAAAAATCAAGGAAAAAAACTTAAAACTTAGCTTAAAAAACAAACTGAAACTTAACTTAAAACTTAAACTTAACTTAGACAAAATAAACTTAAAACTTAACTTAAAAAACAAACTTAAACTTGACAAAAAAACAAAACAGAATAACTTAAAATTGAACTTACTAAAACAACTTTAACTTAACCTAAAATTTAAAATGAAACAAAAAACACTCAGAACTTAACTTAAAAAAACAAACAAACATAAACTTAACTTAAATAACTATTATATTTGTCATACACATTCAGGTACATAAATTAAATTTGACCTCTGCATTTAATCTCGTGAGTGACAGTAGGCTACATATTGTCAGTCATTGTTAAAAAAAACAAGCCAACTATACACGCTAGCCAGTGTTAACTAACATTTTCAGAGAATTTCTCTGCCTCCACTTAACGCTCCGCCCACAAAATACATCATCATGTTTACCAACAGATAAAAAAGGGTCTATAGGAGGCGATAGCAATCCAGTGTATCCGATCATTGCACCACTGCCTGAATTCTCTCTCTTTTCCGGCTGTGTTGGGCAGACAATCAGTCATGTCATAAACTGTATGAATGTTCCTGTAAAAGCACATCCAGCGCTGCTACAGGTGATCCGTTGCTGTCTAACACTGAGTGGCAGCAGTCAGCGGAGACACACTCAGCTTTTATTTAACTCTCAGAGCAGAAAAAAACTTGAGATGTTTTATCACCTTCCTTCCAGCTCTACAATCCCGGGGCGTCACCAAGACGAAAGCAAATTATGTTTGACAAACACCCCTTGTTTTGTTCAGCCTTCATGGCGAGTTAGCCCGAACGGCAGATATCATCACATCAAAGACGGTATTTTTCCCCTAACATCCCTCTCTCCCTCCCAGGCAGACGAGCACTGCTGCTGCTGCTGCTCACTTGTTTATCCCAAAAGGGTCGGCAGTGCGACTTCACAGTGTTTGGGTTTCTGTAGAAGTGCATGTGTTTACCTCTCAGTGCATCCGGTATCTGCACATGTGCCTGCTAGTGAGAGTGTCTACAGGTGTCTGCGTACAGTCGTTAACCAAACAAATGACAGTACAGCAGAAAAAGAGAGTCCCTCTGTGTGTTTCCTAATATGTTTGATTTCAAGGCTGTTAGGAACAAGAGCAGCAGCCAGGTTTAAAAGTTCATCTCAGCTAATTACAAATCCCATCTGAGAAATCTGACAGCAGTTTCACTTAGGCAAACTCAATTACACGCGCACATGTGAGAATTCTCACTGCGGATGAATCGTATCAAGGTATCACTAAAGGTATTAACGATCCCCACAAGAGCTGAAATAGAAACAGTCCATGCCAATTTCTCAGGTTCACAGATGGGTGATCTTATTACCATAATGTGTAAG
This sequence comes from Adelosebastes latens, assembly GCA_916700685.1. Classification (NCBI taxonomy): domain Eukaryota; kingdom Metazoa; phylum Chordata; class Actinopteri; order Perciformes; family Sebastidae; genus Adelosebastes; species Adelosebastes latens. The sequence continues at coordinate 46,349 of CAKAKR010067092.1, read as the reverse complement.
CTGATTCAGCCTATATGAAACAAAACACGATGATGGGGGAATGAGAAAGCAGAAGAGAAAAAGCTCCTCACCCGGAACTTATCTGATATTCCGGCTTCGGATAGAAACCAAAAAAAAAAAAAAAGAAAACTCACCTGCGATGTCAGTTTGTCACAATCTCTTGCTGAGGTTTCATTTAATGCTTGTTAACAACTCATTATTTCCCATTTGCAACACCTGCCTGGCACAGCGCGGCGCAGGCCAGACATCGTCTCAGTGAGGAAACAGGGTAGAACCAGCGGAGTAAACACAAGGACAACACGGATTCACCATCACGCCTAAACGGTGGTCAAGGTAACCTGGAGGTAATGTATGCATGAGGTCAGGTGACCCCGATTTATTAGAAACTGACTGTTCTTTAACCCTCTAAGACCCGCTGGATCGCAGGCTGACTTTACTGTCTTTCAGAGGCTGTAGCAGGTCAGTTTTAGGGCTAGAATAAAGCTACAGGTATCATATGAAACTAGAAAACCTAAAGAATCCATTGGTACCAACCTTGACATACTAGCTTGTTGGGAAGGACCTCCAGACATGTGAATGTAAATGGGTTCTCTGGGTACCCACGAGTCTCCCCTTTACAGACATGCCCACTTCATGATAATCACATGCAGTTTTTTTTAATGCAGTATAAATATTATTGTCTCCTATTTTAAAATGGTGTGTTTGAATATTTCTGCATACTGGGGTCCCTAAACAGTCTTTGAATCACATGAATTGGGTATCACTGTAAAGCTAAGACTCTTGTGGATCCAATGAGCTCAACTGTATTCATGTGTGATGATGTTAGTCCCCATAGGAGACATTTCATTGTAGTGAGACCATTTTTTGAAACGTGAAACTCATGAAACTTTACAGCCACAAACTAGAGACCTAGAGCATTCAGAGGATGGATGGCTTTCCTCTGCTCACCATCCAATCGCCGAAAAATGCAATTCTTCTGCAGAAATCTCCAAATGTCAAAAGTTTTTTATCCCAAATCACAGCATGGCTTTTTCTATGGTGTTCCTCAAGGTCTTGGTGTCTTAATGTGGTGTTTTGGAGGGATTATTGATCATTTTTTATCAATTCTCAAGTGGTAAAAAATTATTAAATGTAGCACTAAATCTGTGCAACAAATGGTATCAACCCAAAACATACTGCAACAACTTACGAGACATAATAGAGCATGGGGATGACCATCATATACTTCGATCATAATGTTCTAAATCCCTATACATGTTTACAATTCATATTGAATGATTAATTAATTAATTAGAAGATACTGGTATCATGTGAAATAAGAAAACCTTAGGAATTCATTGGTACCAACCATGTCATACTAGCTTGTGGTGAAGGAGGTTAAATAACGCTCCAAACTTGCGCTAAATTTTGGAGAGGAAAAACTGACATGGCCATTTTCAAATGGGTCCTTTGACCTCTGACCTCCAGATATGTGAATGTAAATGGGTTTTATGGGTACCCACGAGTCTCCCCTCTACAGACATGCCCACTTTATGATGATCACATGCAGTTTGGGGGCAAGTCATAGTCAAGTCAGCACACTGACACACTGACAGCTGTTGTTGCCTGTTGGGCTGCAGTTTGCCATGTTATGATTTAAGCATATTGTTTTATTGTTTTATGCTAAATGCAGTATCTGTGAGGGTTTCTGGACAATATCTGTCATTGTTTTGTGTTCTTAAATGATTTCCAATAATAAATATATACATACATTTTGCATAAAGCAGTATATTTATCCACTCCCATGTTGATAAGAGTATTAAATACTTGACAAATCTTCCTTTAAGGTACATTTTGAACAGTGCAATTGATTTGTGATTAATCACGATTAAATATTTGAATCGACTGACAGCCCTAATTTTAATATATAGTATGGAACTGAGTCAATGTGTACATTTCTTCTCAAAATGCCAAACACAATGGAAGTGTATCAAACTCTTACTGATCTAAAATCAGTCAGATTATTTAATAGCCTGTCAAAGTAAAGGGTAACTATTGGATTGCAAAAAAAAAAGAGTTTTTTTTGGCCTGATAGGACCAATTAATCCATGTTGGATCGGCTTCCAGACAGACCGCCTGTCAGCAGATACCGAGGCACCCTGGACGGACGCCAGACCCCGGTCTAATGAACGGCTTCGGGCCACGAACGTTGTTGATTGCTGATCACCGCCGTGCAGCTACTTTGAGGTCTGAATTGGCCCCCACTAGATTACATTTCATTTGTCTTTGATATTATTTTAGCACTATGAGAGGAAATCTGGGACAAATCAAGTCTCTTTATTTCTCTGTATCCAGATTGTTGGACATTAAATCATCAATCAGTGATATTTGTGCTGGTTGTCTCTAATTGTCATTTTAATTGGGTTTGTGAGGCTGTCAGTAAATATTGGAGCCACTGTTGTTCGGCCTGAATGAGCTTTTCCAAGCAGGCCTGAGGGCGGTAAGACTGCGGACTGACTGGTGTTAGCTGGTCGTTCCAGTATAGACGCGGTGGGACACTTTGGTGGCCGTCCCTAATTAGACGTCCCCTCGTAGCTGACTGAGATGGAATATGACAGCGGTTCATTAAAGCATTGTCCTGGTGATGCCTGCTCATAAATGCTAGCCTGACTGGGGGCAAACTCATTAAAATAGCAAAGTTGCTTTTCATCAATTGACTGGTGGTTAAATATGACAGCGTTAACTGAACCAAAGCATCGCTCGCCTGCATTTAATCCCCGAGTGAGATGAGAAACACAGCCGTCAATATATGGACGCTCACATTCATCAGTCTGACGAAAAACATTTCATCAACATGAATTTGTGAACAAGTTTTTGCAAGAAAACACAACTTTATTCTGTGTTTTTGTTCAACTGCAGTATTTCCAAATGTTAACGTCCACTCAGCCGTTAGCTGGAAGCAGTGACGTAGGTTACCACAATAATCAATAAGGTTATGAATGATGTGAACACTAGCAGTGTGTTCCAATCCGCGTACTTCTGTACTTACACTTACTACTTTGAGTGCATAAGTGCGTTCACACTGGGAAGTACGGCAAAATGCAGTGCACTCAAAATACCCGGATGTTGTACTCAAAACGGTCAGATCGTTGAGTGTGGAACGCTGGACACTTTCCACACTCAACTGTCGCCATCTTGGCTACGTAGCGGAAGGGGCGGAGCCACGACAACTATTCAAACATACGTAGATAACAGAATAAAACAATACAATACGTAAACATACCGGTGCATTTTCAGCCAACAGGAGGACAAATCGTAGGCGGAGGCGACGACGTTGGAAACGTAATTTCCACTCTGCTTTCATTTTTTTTCAGAAGATATTTTGGCGGGTAGCGAGCCGCGGTCAACTGTGCAATCGTCATTTCCGGTCAGTGCGCCGCAGAGTATTCGATTTGAGACGACCCTAACCCGTTGAAATTTACGCACTACTCAAGTGAGTACAGAGTGCACAAAGTGCACTACATTGAAGTGTACTTCTGGAAGTACGTGGATTGGAACACACTCTATCACTAGTTGAGTCAATGTCAGTGTTAGTTTGTATTTTTTGTAGCCGGGTTATATGTAGGCCAGCAACTCCGTTAGCTGTGCTAAGTTGGAAATAACTAAAAGGGTTTGTTCAGATTTTTTTAAGTGGTGTTGTATGTATACTCCCCTGTGATAAAATGACTGGTTTTGATAATGGAGTCTGGTGGCTTTGAAGAGAGCGATATAACGGCTTCGGTTTCCCGTCATAAAGCGGCTGTCTGAAGGCGAGGTAAAGCGGATGTGGACGGGAGCAGCAGAAAAACGGATTTTAGAGGTTGTGTTGGGTGAGACAGGAATACAGCCAATTACAGAAGCCTAAACGGCATGTCATGAAAGCATGGATGACCGTTTCTAGATTCTTAGGAGATAAAAAACGATCTAATTTTCGAGATTATCCGAAGGTGTAAAAAACACGATTGAATGATGGACTTCACCTGTTGGTCAATGTTCAGTTTGTTATCAAAGATAACACCAAGGTTTTGATGCAGCAGGACAGAGAACCTAAGTGAGGGAGGAAGTGCTCGCTAGAGGAGTCTGGATCCATTATAAAGGCTTCAGATTTATCGGAGTTTAGCTGAAGAAAATGTTGTGAAAGACAGTTTTTAACATCAGTAAGACAGGATTGTATTTTGGCCAGTTGTGTTGTGTCATTGGAGTCAAACCAGAAATAGATCTGGGAGCCTTATGCATAAAAATAGAAACTAATGAAGA
>CAKAKR010067092.1:26567-39062 GCA_916700685.1 Adelosebastes latens | reverse complement strand
GTGTGCATTAATGTGTGTACTCCTGAGTGTGGTCGCTCCTATTCAAACAAAACTAACCCGGTTTCATAGACGACAGCAAAGATAACGTCACATTAACGACAGAACACGATGTCGTCAAATGCGTCTGAGAACACACACCACTTCAGCTGCAGCCATGGAGATATGGAGGCCTTTAGGAGCCATTAAAACCTGTGTTTGTGTGTTTATATGTCTGAGTCTATACATTATCTAAAAAGCCCTTCATGATACTGGACAACCGTATTGCATTGGTGCCATCTAGTGCCCTCAAACCTCAGACCTGAATCCAGCAGACAGGGTAAAACCATGTATTAACCAAATATGATGTTGTTTTAAAGGTGTAAGATGTGGGCAGAATGTTAGTTTAAAACATTCAAAAGACGAATGTGAAGAGGTTACAGAGGTTACGTCTATGTATTGTGTTGCAGAGACATCTCCTGAATTGAGCATGCTAACCAGCTAGCCCCGGCTCGTCCAGTCTTGTAATACCACCTGTACCTCGAGAGGGCTTGTTAATAATCAGCCCAATCTCAAAACAGTTCGTAAAATAGTCACAAAATTTAATGTATTGATTCGTGTACATAGACATGAATTTCTCATTTTTTTGTGATGGTCAGCATGAAATCAATTTGTATGTAATCCACGTAATTGTGAACCGGATCTGTTCAAAATGTACCTTAATGGGGGGGATTTGTGAAGTATTTAATACTGTTATCAACATGGGAGTGGACAAATATGCTGCTTTATGCAAATGTATGTATATATTTATTATTGTAAATCAATTAACAACACAAAACAATGACAGATATTGTCCAGAAACCCTCACAGGTACTGCATTTAGCATAAAATATATGCTCAAATCATAACATGGCAAACTCAGAGGTCAAGGGACCCCTTTGAAAACGGTCACGCCAGTTTTTCCTCGCCAAAATTTAGCGTATGTTTGGAGCGTTATTTAACCTCCTTCCTGCCGAATTAGTATGACATGGTTGGTACCAATGGATTCTTTAGGTTTTTCTAGTTTCACATGATACCAGTATCTTCACTCTAGCTTTAAAACTGAGCCCGCTACAACCTTGGAAAGCTTGATTGCGTTAATGTGTTAAAGAAATTAGTGGCATTAAAATGATTTTGTGTTAACGCGTTTATAGCCCTAGTTTTAGTTATTTTAACCAGCTATCAGAGTTTCAGCAGTTGGGTTGAATTCTGCGTATTCTTGCCCTGTTGTTAGCTAGTAGTTGGCTATTTTTTTTTTTTATAACTGATGAGAGTAAATGTAGATTGGACCCAGCAGTAGAGCTGAAATGCTGCCTCCTAGCTGTTTGGAGCAGGTATTACACGCTGCACCTTTACCTGACCGCTGCAGATTTATCTGAACTAAAATGTCTGATTCTAAATGTGATTTAAAGATAAAAGCTGTGCAGCAGTAAAGGTGAACCCGTGTACCCTCCTCCGTCCTGAACAGAAGTTGTTTTTGTGATCAAAGACATATCTGAGGTGACCACTGACTCCTCTGATTGCTGGATCCTCTCGAGCCTCCCTCATTCGAACAATGATAGACCCACTCAAGCTACAGAGGGCTATTGACATTGACAGCACTTGAACTTTATTCTACTGCGTTATAACATTAAAACTGATGATGGCAATCCATAGACTGGATGTGTGTGTGTGTGTGTGTGTGTGTGTGTTGGTGTACTAGAGAGATGAGGGTGCGTGTGCTCCTCAAAACATCTGTTTTGACTGCAGCATTCCTCCTCCGTCTGCCCTTTAAAACCAAGACCAGCAATTTGTTGCAAATGAGCTAAGTCAATGTGATCCCTGCGAGCATCTGGAAACAGGAAAACAAAGTCCTGGACAGAAACTCTCTCTCTCTCTCTCTGTCTCTCTCTCATGGTGGACCTGGATAAGTGGTAGTAATGATAACCCTGTCCTCGTTATCTGTAGGCTTAAAACCTTTCAAAGTGTTTCCAAGGTCAAGAATGAACTTTAAACCTCAAAATCATCTCTAAAAAGCAAAGCCAGAAGTAGTGAGATGTTGTTATTAGAGCAGAAACACCTATTAGGGAGAAGGGTGAGGTGGAAGCTGGAGAATAGGGTTTGCAATTCGTCTCCTACTTACAGTAGATGTTGGTTACTTTAAACCATGACAACAATCTTTCCCTAAAATCAACCAAGAAGTCCAATGGAACGTCTCTTGAATCCATCGACCCCGACTTCACCAAGAAGCAGTCGTCTGGCGTCACACAACAACTGAAGCTCACATTGTAAATGGTAAACCAACAACTTAAAGGCAACGTAAAGTATATTTGCCTGTATTTAATTTAAAAAATATACATACTATCATGCAGTAAATATGTTGCCAATGTTATTAGGTAACTGATTACAGTAAAGAATCTCTCAATGTTATCTTCTCTGCACCAAAACTATTCGTGAAAACAAAAAATGTGGAGGTTGCACTGCTAAGAGTTCAGCTCTGAGTCATTTATTTATTGATTGATTGATTTTTTATTTTGGCATAAAGAGCATAAAGAAATAAATGCATACATCTAAAAATAAATATAAAATAAATATAAAATAAATTACAAAATTTAATTAATTAATTAAAAAGTTAATAAAAAATGATTACATAAATAAATGAAAGGGAAAATTAAACAGAAGGGTTAAGAAATAAGGGAATTAATACAAAAAATACTAAATAAATAAAGAAGCAAATTAAAACAGAAAAGTCAATTTCTATCACATTTTATCAATTAATTATATTTTTTATATTATTTTGCTACATCTAATGTCACATTAATTCATATATCGAGTCATTTATTTAGTTATTTTTGAAAATTGTGCAGAAATAAATAAATACATGCATACATTTAAAAATAAATATAAAGTAAAAAAAAAAGAAATTAAAAAAAAACAAAAAAAAAATAATAATAATGTGAATAAATAAAAGGGAAAATTTAATTATTGCTACATTTAATGACATTTATTTATTTAACGAGTTATCGAGTTAATTTATTATTATTTATTTTTGCAGGTTCCGTCCTCCATACTGGAACGCTTGGAGGTCAGAAGTTTTAAATTTCAAGTGGGAAAATTCCAAGTTGTCTTGAACGCATCATAAAATCACTGCGTTGGTGTGATACCCTCCTCGAAGTTCCTAAACTGTGCTGGAAGATGTTTGTTTTAGATATATTTTGGCACTAATATCGAGTGTTTTGTAACTCAGTGAATTTATGGCTCGACAGCAGAGACGTGGATTACGCTGCAGGAGACATTTAAAAAGTTTCTATTGACATTTTGACAGTTTTTTTTCCCACATTGAGCGCTTGTTACTCTGCACAAACCCTCTGGCTCCTGAACTATCTGTCAGGGTTACTGGTCAACACAGTTTGACAGAATATATCTATATTATATATATATATATATATATATATACTGTAAGTTCAGCAAGTCAGTGGAAGTAAGGCTATTTAAACTGAGAGAGGCTACCGCAGGTTTCTGGGTACCTTCCTTCCTGATGATCACAGACTTCAGTTTGTGTATGTGTGTGTGAGTGTGAGAGGTGAAGGAGACTCAGGTGTATATTGGTGGCAGGATACTTACAATAGCATGTTCCTCGGAGAGGGTTACCAAGGTAACGGTTCTCTGAGTCACATCTGGAACGACACAGGAAAGGAGAGGGAAAGAAGAAGAAGAAGAAGAAGAAAAAGAGAGAGAGACAAAAGAGAGGTGTTAGCATTCAATAAGGGTTTAGTTTTCACAAAGACACATCTTTGTGTTAGAAGTGTCTCGTGTTGCTGCAGGTGTTGTCGTCGTCCTCCAGCTCTTTGTGGACGAGGTGATTTCCCTCGACAGCCCTGTCTAGTCAGAGCTGTCCTCTTTTTACCCAGAGGACACACACCATTAGGAGAGAGAAAATCTAACCTCTTGATGCTCAAAAACAGATTTCATGCATCTTGCAGGAGCACCAGAGGGTCACCAGCTTAAATATGTGGACAGGCTGAATAATGTCTCCACCAAAAATGTATCTACTGGATATCAAACACTGTTAGCTTGAACTTAGGTTGGACTAGCTCTGGGTGGCCACAGACACAAACAAGATTTATTTGCTCCATTTCTGATTCAACATCGTCGGTGACAACAGCAGGAGAATCTCAAAGCTGATAGGCTTTTGCGCCATTCGCCTCACCGTGCACAAACTCGCATCTATTCTTCTATTCTTTTGCATTGACTTTGTATGTAATCACGCCGTGTGAAAAGGTCGCTTTGCGTTTGGTGTGAACGCAGCGTAACACTGGAAACACAATAATGGAAAACAAATAAATATATATTCATAAATTCCTGAAGCAAAATCTTCTCTCCTCTAAAGCTGATCCATATGCTCAGTATGTTCCAAAACAATATATTACTAAATACAAGGAGCTATATGAGTGGGCGATAGTGCAACACAAAATAGTATATTTAGTAGGGCTTTCAAAGCTAATGTGATAATAAAGGCGTTAACGCAATTGTTTTTTAACGCCACTAATTCATCTAACGCATTAGTGGGTTTTTAAGCTAGAGTGAAGATACTGGTATCATATGAAACTACAAAACCTAATGAATCCATTGGTACCAACCAGGTCATACTAGTTTGTCATGAAGGAGGTTAAATAACGCTCCGAAGTGGCCTCAAATTTTTGGCGAGGAAAAACTGTCATGGCCATTTTCAAAGGGGTCCCTTGACCTCTGACCTCCAGATAAGTGAATGTAAATGGGTTCTATGGGTACCCACGAGTCTCCCCTTTACAGACATGCCCACTTTATGATAATCACATGCAGTTTGGGGCAAGTCATAGTCAAGTCAGCACACTGACACACTGACAGCTGTTGTTGCCTGTTGGGCTGCAGTTTGCCATGTTATGACTTTAAGCATATTTTTCATGCTAAATGCAGTACCTGTGAGGGTTTCTGGACAATATCTGTCATTGTTTTGTGTTGTTGATTGGTTTACAATTATAAATATATGCATACATTTGCATGAAGCAGCATATTTGCCCACTCATGTTGATAAGAGTATTAAATACTTGACAAATCTCCCTTTAAGGTACATTAAGGTACCCTTTTTGCAACCATTCAAGAGCATAGAGATAGTTTTATATACTGCAGTATTCCTTTATGGTAGCTAGTTGTAGCAGCTTTTTATTGTTTTGTATTTGTCTCTTTCATTCAGATTTCTGTCTTTAGATTGACATTAACCACGGCCACTTAGTGGAAAACAAAATGGGAAACATACTTGACATACTTTTGACGATGGAAAGAGAAAAAACACCCTGACATTTCAGTTTAAATACATCAACCGCTGTCATTATGGACATTTGTTCCCCTCCCAAAAAAAACACTGTGGAGAAAAACAGTTTATCGGGCCGTGCCAGTCACTTGTCGAACAAGAATCTACTTTTCATTTGCATTTCATTTTGACATTTCAGCCCTTTTTCTCAGTTCTCCGCTGTGACCAGATAGACGCCGACTGTTTCTTAAAAAAGACACACGTTTGTTGATGGACGGTAATTGGCTGCAGTTGAAAGTTGTGACCTTTAGGTTAAGGGGAAGTCTCTAATGACCAGTGAGCTCCGCCGCGATACAATTAAGTGAAAAAAAAAAAAAAAATAGATTTTTCCAGTAGAACTCTAATGAATTTCTTTAAATACATAATGGGATTTGCAGAAGGGCCTCGTGGTCCAGGAACAGAAGGGCTCTTAAGGATAATGTAAACGTTAACAATTGGCAAAAGTAATTAAAGAAAAATATCAGGGTTAAAGTTTTTTTTTTTTTAAGTTATGATGAAGAAATGATGAACATGCTGTTGAGGCCATTAAAGTGTCAAGTTGGATGACGTGTACCTGAAGTACAGATAGGAAAATTACTGCCTGGCAGTGGAGAACAAAAGCCACAGTTATTTAACTTCCACTGGCAAGAAATGTTAAAAAACGTGGACCAAATGTGATTGTTATTATAATGTCGAGGCTTTTAAGAGTGTGACGGAGTGGTATGCATCTTTCTTTTTTCATCTGGAAGACTTTAAAAAGAAAAACAAACGGATGTTTATTGACATTGCGACAGCTAAACTGAAGTTCTGTATCGTGGCCATTTGGAAAAAAGAAAACTAATCAAATCCATGTGCAGATATTTGACAAGCGTTACTAAATATAGAGAGTCAATCATCCAAGAGAGAGAGAGAGAGAGAGAGCATAAAAACAAACATACAGGGAAAGAACGACAGAGGAAAACAGAGGACTAAGTGAAGAAGAACGAAGAGGGCAGGTTTACGTTTACAGCCTGACTGTTTGTGGATTCGTCTGTAGTGCTGCAGCCGGTCACAGAGCAGCGCTGAATACTGAATATTGCCAAGGACGCGGCCTTGAACCACGACTGCTTCACTGAGCTCACATCCTGAATCAGGAGTTTAGAACCACAAATAAAAAACAGTAAAGAAGCTGAATGATGCTTCTGGTCTCTAATAGTAGCGCCTGAATCAGTTTAACCCATTTGTGCCTGCAGTTCCTTTGGTGGAAGTGTTCTCTGGGCTCGTCTATAAGCACAAATGTGAAGACATTTTCCGTTTGGCTGAAAAGTGAGTTTTTCTCATCATATTATATCCAGTCTTTGGACACATGATAGAACTACTTTACTAGTTTTTGCAATAAACTCCAGGGGTGGGGAAAAAAAATGTATTCACCTGTGTATCATAATTTTTTTATACAATTTGAAATAAATTTTTTTAATGCCAAAATCGATATATTTGCTTCATTTGAGTCTATGTGGAGGTAGAGGGAAGTTACCGCTTTTATTGTTGTAGTCTGAATAATGTGACGTCATATCCATTCCGTATCTGTCAACCAAAACAAACCACAACGACCAACCAACCAACCAACCAAGAGACAAACCAACCTACCAACCAACCAACCGATGAACCAACAGACGAACCAACAAACCAACCGACCAAGCAACAGACGAACCAACCAACCAACCAATCAACCAACCAACCGACCAACCGACCAAGGAACAGACAAACCAACAGACGAACCAACCAACCAACCAACCGACCAAGCAACAGACAAACCAACAGACGAACCAACCAACCAACCAATCAACCAACCAACAGACAAACCAACAGACCTACCAACCAACCAACCGACCAACGAACAGACGAACTAACAGACTAACCAACCAACCACCAACCAATAGACAAACCAACCGACCAACCAACCGACAAACCAACAGACAAACCAACCAACCAACCGACAAACCAACAGACAAACCAACCAGCCAACCGATGAACCAACGGACCGACCGACCAACGAAAGAAAAAAAAGTGAAACTAATAAGAAGGTGAGAGATGTTCATTAAGGAACAGTTCCAGATCCAGAGAGTATCGTCCTCTCAAGAGGACTGTGAAGTTCTGGATCCAGAGAGGAGACTCATCTCAAGAGGACTTTGTGAAGTTCTGGATCCAGAGAGGAGACTTGGACAGAGAGCAGCGTCCTCTCAAGAGGACTCTGTGTTTAAAATCTTTGGAGTTGCTTCCAGGCGACTGACACAAAGGAGCACTTTGAGGACTAAAACTATTTCAGCACAACACGATTTATTGTGATAAATGTGATGTCATAAATTGCCTCGGGCTCCCTTCGGAGCCAAATATGATCCATAAAATACTTCTATCACATATTTGAATCACTAAATATACAACATTTATTTAAGCTGGAGCCAAATATTAGACAGAAATCTGCTCTGCCTCCCCCCAGAGGAGGTTAGACATCAGGTTCAGCTATTGATAAAGATAATACAGCTGATAAAGATTCAGTGTTAGAAGAGATTTCAGCAGAGTGGAAGCCCGCTGACTCTGCTGGTAATACATTAACACTGCAGAAATAGACTCAGTAGAGACCAATCGCAAGTCAAATGTTATGATATTTTTCACAACAAAGACAATGTGATGATGCTTTAGGTTAATGTTATGGTCATCAGTTTTATATATTTCAATTTTGGTTCTGAGAAATTTCTTTTTTGTTAGTTTAGTATCATTATTGGCAAAATATTAAGATACCCATGAGCCTCAGCATGGAGCGGTCAGTTCTGTCCTGTAACAATCATAATAAAGTTTATTCAAACAAGGAAACCACTTCCAAAAAACATAAAAAATTACTAATTGACTAAAGAAATCTTAGTCGACTAAGACCTAAACGACCGATTAGTCGACTAATCGACTAAGAGACGGCAGCCCTACTGGCAAGCGAGCTACCAGTATCACGCCAAAGCCAGTAATAGACCCACCTGTCCACCAGAGGACAGCGTGTCGGTGTCACGTTTTGTCACACGCCTGTATTAACGTGAATACCAGCAGGGGGCGACAAAACCACTTTGTTTGTTTAGGAAAAAAGTCAAAATTGGGCTTAAAATAAATACGTAAACTAAGTAAAAAGTATGAAAAGAATGTCACAAACATCATTAAAGAACTTACAAAACCAAACAGCGGTCTCCTGGTTAAAAGTCCTGTGTTTGTTGGACCCATCCACCATCATCAGTAGTCTCTCTCTCTTTTTATTCTACGTCACTAGCTCTGACTGTAGCATATTCACACAGATGTGTTTACATTGCAGTCAGTACAGACTACATGGTGTCTGTGCAAGAACGGCGTTCTTATTGAATGCTTTGGCCTTGAGCATTATCGTGTCATTTATACGCCATTTCGTGTGACCTGGCTGAACTAGCTCACTTTGCCGTTAGTTAACTATTGAGGCCTGGAAGTCCCTTTGAGATAATAATCTATCTTATATTCCATCTGTAAAACAATAGAAGACTTGCCAAATTATACGTCAAAAACAAAGCTAGTCGTGTAGCTAGCATTCTAGCTAACTTCTGGTAGGCTACTGCCTGACAATGTCCTGAGGCTGATACTGGACAAATATACATCCATGTATGTGTTCAGAGAAGAAGGATGAGCAGACTTGCAGGCTAAGTCGGGGGGTGTGGGGGGGGGGAGGCGAGGACGAGCTATTTTCTCTCTTGGGGGACACTAAAGTCCTGGACGCAGAGCTTCAACAAAAAGGGGACGGACACTTAAGCTGCTTACAACAGCCTAATGGGGACGAGATAAGGGCCACCCAGGACCGGGCTGCCTCATCACTTAAAACACACTCTGACTCAGGCCACCCAGGACAGGGCTGCCTCATCACTTAACACACACTCACACACATATACATACACACACACACACACATACAAGTGACAAGTATTTCTGCTCTGCTTGCTGTTCCTGTAAACCCCTGCTGCGATACACAAATTGGAGATTAAAGGTCACGATGATATTGGTCCTGCTTGTGTGTGTGTGTGTGTGTGTGTGTGTGTGTGTGAGTGTTTGTGTGTAAGGTTTTTGTAGGCATAAAATTCACACGCACAAACACACAGGGACACTCTCTCTCTGTCCAGTCAAGTACAGTAAAAGATGCTAATTAGCAGTCAATTAGAGGAGTTGTCTACATTTGGAGAGGAGGCCAATTAAAGAAGCTACGACAACACAATCAAACAATCAGTCAGACAACGAAACAAGAGAGAAAACAGGAAGACACAGAGTGGAGACGTCAGTAGAGTGAATGTTTAAGTCTCATACTCACACAGTAAAAACAAGATAAACGTCCATGCAGGTTAGATGTCAAATAGACTGCTCATGAATGTTGTAAAAACAGCAGGAGAACATCTGGTTCCAGAGAGGATCTGTAGCTCCAACACAGTCTCACGGCAGTTCATGAAATATTCACGAAATTTAATCCATTTGATTCGTGTACATAGACAATAATTTCCCCTTTCGTGACTCTCAGCACGACTTTCGACAACTTATTTTTCGTGTTTTTTCCTACGAATGTCCAGCAGCACGTGACGCACCTGTCAATATCTGCTCCAGTCTTTACAAAATAAAACTACTTAGTTGGGTTTAGGAAAAGATCGCAGTTTGGGACATGAACGGCGGTCTCCTGGTGAAAGTCTTCCCTACGTAGCGTTTGCCGCTCCTTTATACGTCCTGGTTCACAATTATGTGGATTACATAAGAACTGATTTTGTGCTGACCATCACAAACAAAAATTTGACATTTGTGTCGATGTAAACGAATCAAAACATTCAATTTCATGACTAGTTCCCGAACTGTTGAGCGACTGGGCTGGTAGCTCAGGTATAGACCATAATCCAGAAAAATGTACCTGTCACATTCACGTTAATGATGTTAATGTCATGTTAATATCATGTTAATATCATGTTCATTTCGTTAACGAAAACTATGACGAAATATGTTCATCAATGACCTTTATTTTAAGACGAGACGATGACAAGACGGCATATACGGAATATAATCCAATGATTAAAAAGGGACATTTTAATCAATTGAAAACTTGACTAAAATGTTTTGAGTTGTCGTTGACTAAAACTATGAAGGATAAAACCGACTAAAACTAATAAGCACCTTAAGACTAAGACTAAACCTAAAATAACTGCTAATATTACCACTGATTGAGGCTCTGCGCTTCCTGTAACAGCTGTTCCTGTTCACACCAGCCATGTAAACACATGGTGCTTTCACAGACACAGTGTACACTACTGGATGTAGCTGTGATATGAGCATGTTTACTCTGCTGGTGGCTGAAAACTGAGGATGCTGTCCAACACTAATATATCTCGACAGCTACTATTGATGAGACATCTAGCTTTTAATGTTCACTGTCCCCAGAGGAGGACGTTTAAGGACTCTGGTGACCGTCAGTTTGCCATCAGGTCAAAATATCAGCAGGTCCTAATATGTGATTATGGTTGATGTGGGACGAAAAATATCGCGAGGCTTTAATGGAGCAAAAGGACAAACAGTGAAAGAAACACTTAAGCATATACACACAAACACAAACAAAAAAACCCTAATGGGTCCATTATTTGTGACTCAACATGCTCTCTAACATGCATCCACACACCTGATGTAACCCGGCGACGCTCACCGCCCCCCCCCCCCCAGGGGGAAATTGGTCGTTCATAATCAAAACAACAAACAAATGGCCCTCGACTCGGCACGCCATGTTGGAGTGACTCGAGCAACACAAACAGGTGAACACACTCAAACACACCTCTTCTGCTGTCAGACCTCAGGCTGTGTTTCCTCAGATAGTAACTTATCAGACATCTATTTAAAATTAAATCTCCCAGATTATCACTTTAATTTGATTTGTGTTTATTGAAATAGGGTTTGACTATGAAATATTATTTTGGGTTTGTCAGGAAGATAGAAAGAACAATGATGAACATGTTTGTGTGTATACAGAGTGTGTGTGTGTGTGTGTGTGCTCTCCTGACTGTGCCAGACTTTTAACCGCTGCAGCACTACAATATCATAAATGGCTCGGCCGACCAACACACCACAGAGACAGACTGAAAACTGCTGCATCGATAAATCTAGCGGGCGAGGAAGCAGAGACACAGAGACACACACACACACACAGAGTACACAGTGTGTGTGTGTGTGTGGTTTGCCATGTCCAGGAAAAGGAAAATACAGTATGACGAGATGTCTGTTGTCTTTATTTAAAGCATGTCTCAGGTATTATTGATTATATATATTACAGAACATACTGTGTGTGTGTGTGTGTGTGTGTGTGTGTGTGTATAAACTTTGTCCCATCATGTGACAGTAGAGTTGGTAATGTGTTTATTTAGAGTCAGATGTGGTTCTGACTGCAGTGTTACAGTTCACTTTATTACAGCTAATTATTTATTGCTTGTAGGGATGCTAATTTAGATTTGTATCTTTTTTAACCGACAAGATTAGTGTGTCTCATGTAGCGGTGCACCAGCTGCAGTACATGAGCGCAACAGACAACTGAGTCCTCAGTGAACTCGTCCAGGAGCTTTACTGTAGCAGCTACGCTGCTGCGTGTAGCGTCGCAGACACTTTCCCAGTAAAAGTCCGCCACAACCGCATCATTTAGTTTAGTTTAGCAGATTGTCAGCTGTCTGTCAGCGCGGCGTAACGTTGACGAGTGTCCGACAGACGGTGTGTGCATGTGGCGGCGGTGAGTGTGAGGTTGTCGGAGGCGTTGTAGCTGTGAATGTAGCTGTAGCAGACAGTGTGTGTACAGTTTATTTGTCTGTAAATAAATAATACAACGCCTCAGCTCAAGACCGGAGCCAACTTCCTGTATCTTGCAACGCCAGCTCAGACTCTCTTAAGGTGGACTGTTAAGGTGGACCAGCTTTTCTCCTTAAAGTGACGTGCTGCTCCTCTGAGTTTTGCTCAGCTTTTTATTTAATTTTTAATATATTTCTTTTGACCCTTTAACCGATTTAACCGATAATTATAATAATAACCGTTAATCGGTTAAAATTCTTGATGTTTGATTAGTTTCTTTCATCTACAGGACAATCAAACGATATTAATATTATTTCTGATGGATAAACTAGTGGTAT
>CAKAKR010067092.1:0-10692 GCA_916700685.1 Adelosebastes latens | reverse complement strand
AGGAAGTTACCGCTTTTATTGTTGTAGTCTGAGTAACGTGACGTCATATCTGTTCCGTATCCGTATAATTCAAAATATCCAAATAGAATATGCTATTTACATGACCCGTATCACATTCACTATACATGTAAGTCCTGTGTTAAGCCACAAGAAACCAGCCCTGAACCCGTAAGAGAAGATGAAACCTGGACCGAGCTGCAACCTCTGACTGGTGTTTCTACGTATCACAGGACCATCATGACTGATGAGAGTCCTCGCTGACGGCTGCAGAGAGCAGGTGAGGTAGAGCACACACACAGAGATAGACTATCGGAGCGAGATGGAGACAGGCAGCTACTGATGTGAATCATGCAAAATTTATCGAAGCAATAAAATTGTTGAGCGTGAGATGCCGACGGCAGACGAGCGTTATAGGCTCAAGCACCGGGTAGCAAAAGATAACAAGCATGAGGAAGAAGTAATACAAGCTGAAGCCTCGGCTGGGAGACGACCTCGGTAAACCTCAGTAAACAGAAAGATGCTTCATTCAGTCAGGAAGGTTTTAACAGAACTTCATCACTTACACGCAAGAGACCAGATGACTGGGAGGAGTCAGGTGAAGGCAAGAGATCAGGGAACGCGTTATTGCTGGGTGTTTTTAATTTCCCATACGGTATGAATTTTTCATATATCGCCACACTGAAGCACAAAGAGCTCTACAACAAACAACTAACTCTCTTTAAATGGCGGGTCTATATGTGTTATTTTCTGTTTTTTTTCACGTAAACGTCCACTCAACCGTGGCAGGAAGCAGTGACGTAGGTTACCACAGTATCTAATCAATAAGGTTATGCATAATGAGAACACTAGGACTAGCTGAGTCAACGTTAGCTGTGCCAAGTTTGGAAATAACTGAAAAGGGAAAAGGATTAGTTCAGATTTTTTGAAGTGGGAGTGTACGTATACTCACACATTGAGAGGTAAAATTAACATTTTTGTGAATGGAGTCTGGTGGCTTTGAAGACAACGATAAACAGATCACAGCTCACAGCTGGCGGTACCGTGAGATGGTCGGCTTGTTATTACGTATCGGCGGATGCCTCTCTCATTCAGCAGCCTTGTTATGTCTGTATAACGTTACACTACGTTGTCTCTCATCCCGTCATCTACCGCTTTGTTCTTTCTCACCGTGGACGGCCAGCAGCTCCCGCACACACATCCACACACGTATCTCTCTGCTCGAAGAAGGAGGAAGGAGGCGGGGTCACGCCTCATCAACGCGTCATCAGTTACACTGATCATGTGTTATACCCTGTGGTCTTAATACTCAGGCTGATCAGAATTCTTAAAAATATTACTGAATCCGGATCGTGATCCGAAACGCCACCAAAACCTAATGGATTGTTCATTGTGCCACAACCCATCCCTCCAAAAACTTTTAATCAAATCCATCACAGACTTTTGGAGTAATCCTAACGAACAAACAAACAAACAAACCAACAAACAAACTAACGCCGGTGAAAACATAACCTCCTTCCTAGGCCTTCGGCCTTGGCGGAGGTCATAAACGTGAAGCATAAAGTAGTAGTGAGATGGAGCTCAGAAATGGAGGACCAACTTGTTGATTAGTGTTTATTTAACATGTCTCCATGACTTCATCCATCCATCCTTCGTCAATTTTCAGTACAAAGTAAAAAACTAACATCACTAATTCTTCCCGCCCGTTGTCCGTCATGTTTGTTTACATTAAAGTCACGTTTGATCGCCAGAGATTTTGTGAGATTTCTTTTTTTTTTTTAGTGGGGACTCTTGTTGTTGATGAATGAATCTGTTAGTATGTGGTGGCTGTTTGGGCCAAATCGTTGCTCTCCACACACTATAGGAACAAAACTGTTAAATGTAACACAACATGTCGTTATGTGTGGGCTCTCTCACATTTCACACATCTGGTAAGATCTGAAAAATATTCTAGTGTGGGCCAGCCTTTAGTGAGCGGTTTTGTTTTGTTGCGTGGCTTAAAAATGACACGTGAAAAGAGGCGTTAAACTGACATGCGGAATGTCCTTGTAATGTCGTGCTATTTACACACCTTCCCATGAGATCAGGTCGATCAACAAGCTTCAGAACTAACTAAACACAAGCAGCACACGCTGACCACTATGTCCAGGAGGTATCTATGATGGCAGAGCTTCTGTAACACCCTGATAGATAGAGATGCATGAATCCACCGCATCTCTCTCCGTATCCTCAAGCACTGCCGTTAATGTGCCATTAAGCAAACCTCACAGCCACTCAGTGACACAAACTGTGTCTGCACAATACTTCCACGTGTGGATGTTTCTATCTGCAAGGCATGCTGGTACAACCCTTCCACTGATAAATGTGATTAAAAAATGTTTAGAAAACATCAGTTTGTCTCTGCGCCGTAATAAAAACCAGACAAGAACTCAACCGAACAAAGACTCCCAGGATGAGCATAAAAACATGCAGCTTTCCCGTCAGCCTCTCCGAAATTCATGTTGTCCTCTGAGGGACTGAACGTCTAAACAGACATCCAGCATGTTGTCAGTTGCAGCTCTGTGGAGGTGCGTTTGATTTCGTATGTGTGCAGCACAAGGTGAACGCCACATTCAGAGAAAATGCCCTGCACACACACACACACACACACACACACACAATGAGACACGCACACTTCATCCAGATTTGACAAGGTTAGTTAATCATCTGTCACGGGGATGGGGGGACGGGAGGACGGACAGACTCCCCTCTCCTCTCCTCTGTCTGTCCTCCATCTCTTCCTCTCTTTTTATCCCTCCATCGTCTCTCTATCCAAGGGCAGCTGTCCTTTTCCACCGATATTAACCTTGGATATCTCACCACATGGTTTCATCTGTTTCTCTTTCTCTGTCTGCCTGTCGTCTCCGTTTCCTCCTCTCTCACCCCTCCATCCTCTTTACTATGAGCCGAGGCTTCTCCTCCTCCTCTGCCTCTCCATCCTCTTTACTATGAGCCCAGGCCTCTCCTCCTCTCCGTCTTTCCATCCTCTTTACTATGAGCCGAAGCCTCTCCTCCTCTCTCACCCCTCCATCCTCTTTACTATGAGCCCAGGCTTCTCCTCCTCTCTCACCCCTCCATCCTCTTTACTATGAGCCCAGGCCTCTCCTCTTCTCTCACCCCTCTATCCTCTTTACTATGAGCCAAAGCCTTCCCATCCTCCTCTGTCTCTCCATCCTCTTTACTATGAGACCAGGCCTCTCCTCCTCCTCCCCGTCTCTCCATCACTCGTTCCTCTAATCGGCCACACATCATCGCCTCCCAGGCCATTTAGCCCAAGGTAAACCTAGTGGTCCTTTTTATAAAGAGAGGAGGAGATAGAAAGGAGGATGGATGGACTGATGGACGCATGAACAGAGGGGGGACATTTGAGACAGAAGTGAAGAGGAAGTAAAAGAAGGAAAAATTAAGGGGTAGGTGTAAGGAGGTGGATGGATGAGTGTGAGGTCAGTGGAGCCAATAAAGTAAGAAGGGGAAAAGAGGACAGAAAAGGACAGGGGATGAGAGAAGGGATGATGAGAAGAGAAGAGAGGACAGAAGAGAAGAGGGGGGGGAGATGAACCAAGAGGAGAGGAAGGACATGTGGAGGAGGTGGACTAAAGGAAAATAGAGGAGAAATGAAAGGAAGAAAAAAAGAGATGAGTCAGGAATTGAGGAGAGGAAACCAAAGTATATGAAACAAGGAAAAGAGGGGAGAAAAGAAGAGAGGAAAAGAGGGGAATGAAGAAGAGAGGAGGGGGGAGGAAAGCAAACGAAACATAAGAGAAGAAGAAAAGTAATAATAAGGGGAAAGAAGATGAGAGGTAAGAAAAGGAAAGGGCTGATGAGAAGAGATGACAGGAGAAGAAAGGAAAGAAAGGAGGGAAATGGATGGATACATTGAACAAATATAGCCTGAACCATGAAAGGAAAGGAGGCATAAAAGAGGTGTGAAGGATGGAAGATGTGAGGAGAGAAACAGGAAAATGTGACCAGAAGAAAAAGACAGAGAGATGGAGGAGGACGGAGTGAAAAGAGAAATATAGAAGAGAAGAGTGCATCAGAGGCCGTCCTGTACGGAGGCGACGAGCGGCGTGCATCTATCAGCGCCACGCTCGCTGTGAGACGCCGCCAGGGACGGAGACACCAGTCAACTCAGGAAATAAGAAAATGATTAAGAGCGATTTAATGTCACCCTGCCGCTGCTGCCGCCGCCGCCGCCGCCAAGCCAAAACGCACATCTGTCACAGCGAGACTGATGTTACTGCACCTCCCTCCTCCTCCTCACTCATTCATTACACTCTCCCATCTCCAGGCCCGTATCATAGAGCTTCTCTAACCCAGCCCTCCTGAGCCTTCACACCACCCGGCTTCTGCTTTCTATTATCTAACTCGCACACATAATCTGTTGTTAACAATTTCAGCGATGGGATTTACTGTGATTACTTCCATGTGAAGCAACACAAAGCTGCTGACGGACGCAAAAAGAAACAGGGATACACATAAAGCACCTCTGTGAGCCTTCATCAGCACCATCTTTCAACAAATGGAAGCCTCGACCGCCGCTCCCTTACTGTCTGCAGACCACAATCTTGTCCAAACTACACATGTAGTTTCCCTTTACTCTGCTCCGCTGGTCACCACAAGCCCACAGCTTTTAAACACTGCCCCCGTCAGGTTGTTGGTGTCTATTACAGTGTTGTTAGACCGCCTGCAGCAGTTTATATATGTTTATTAATGGCTCATTATATCTATAAAAGCAATTCAGATCAAAAAGTGAAGGTGACGCACTGGAAAAATCTCTAACTTTAGTTACTTCTGCCCTTAATTGAGCTCTACAAACTGGATTTTCTTACAGCAAACTTTCTATATTTCATATTTATATGAGTTATTTCCAGACTTTTTTTTGACAAATAACTTAATTTTGTGCTCAAAGTTTAAAAAAGAAGGTTGTTGGTAAAATGTGAATACGACGTCTGACTATAGTAGAAACTGCAGGTCAAAGGTCATCCTCCAAGCTGCAGGAGCACTCATGCTTTCTGGTTAGCTAGTTAGGTTTAGTTAGCTAACCCAACTTGTTGCATTAGCTAACTGAGGGGTTTCATTTTACTTCTAAGTTTCCACACAACACAACACACTGACTGTCTCTCTCACTCGCTCTCTTCTTCACCGTCTCCTCCTGCTGGAGATAAATTAACGGAAAGCAGCCGATACGAGAGGTTTGCAGGCCTCTAACAGGTCTGAACGACGGGGAGCAAACAACTTTCGATCCAAAAGAAAACAAGAGAAAAGTCCCTTTAGAGAAATTAACGGATCACAGTGCAGCCCGGTGCGGCGTCGGTGCTGGAGCTGAGGCGAGAGCGGCCAATGCTGGTGGACGGTGCACCACTAAAACGTCCTGAAACTACGTTTTAAACGGCGGACATCTGCAACATGTCAAACCGTCCTCCGGTGCGCCGTGGCCGGCGTACAGCGGTGCGGCTCCTCGGTGCAGCAGCAGCCAGACGGCCGCCTCGCCAGGAGGAGACGGTGAAGAAGAGAGCGAGTGAGAGAGAGTCGGCGTGTTGAGATAATTCTTGTCTCATTTGTGGTCTGATAAACAGTAAATTCATCTAAACTGGGTTGAAAAACGATGCAATCTGGTTGCCGTGGTGATGAATTACGTCTGACTATTAACCACACCCCCGTTCTCTGTTTGAGAAAGAACCAAATAACAGGAAGTAAAACTGGCCTGAGGGGGAACTTTAAGGACTCAAATTACAGACCATAATAATAATAAAGAACTCACAGTTGCACTTCCCGCCGTTGGTGGGGTCGCCATAGTAACCGGGCATGCAGCTCTGGCAGTGCATCCCCGCTGTCAGGTTCCCACAGTGCTCGCACACGCTGCCGTTCACACACCTGCTGTGGCCGTTACACTGACACGCTGGGAGGAAATTACACACACACAAACACAAGATACACTCGTTATTATTAGATACATATCCTACCTTCATGGTAATTATGTTCAAAGTTTAGTTAAAAGTGAAGAACATAACAGAAAATGTAAACATTAGAACCGTTAAAAAAACAAAAGAATATGGTAAAAGGATCCAAAAAAAGTAATGGATGAACAGTTGGAATAGTTTATGTTATGTGTCTGTTCCAGCGGTCCACTCACCGGGACATTGGATGAAGGCCCAGTTGTAGCCTCTATCAGACGAACAGAGACTCTGATCCAGCACCATGTCCCTGTCTCGTAGCCGGTCCAGGTCTCGGGTCCCGGCCCTGGCGATAGCGGGCTTCATGGGGCCTCGGTAGGACCCCTCCATGCAAACACCCCTACCGGTGTTACTGGGATCACCGCACCAACCGCACTCCGTCCTCTCCAAACACTCTGAACACGTCCTCAGACCTGAACAGTTCTGGGCTGCAAGACAAGGAGAGAGAGGGAAGGAAACAAGGAGAGAAGATAAGGAATCAAAGAGTGAAACTAAACATTTTCCAGACACAAATTTCCAGACTTCTCATCAGAAACACACACTGAAAGTAAAACATCTTTAAGGTGTATTCTGGCCACAGTCTGTCCTTCACACTGTACTATAGTTAATCCAAACCGCTTCCAGCTGAGCATAAACACAATAAAAAACCCTCCTCTAATACATTTAGCTTGTTCTCACCTTTTCTCTGACCCTCCACATTTATAAAGAAATTGACTTTTTGTTTCCTCCACATCGTTCCACATGTTGAGAAATACATTTGTATTCATAAAGTGGATGTGACATTCAAAAACACTTCACTGGCGCAAATTAAAAATGACACTTTTTCTTTTACGGTATGGCATTCAATACGTGTAAAAAGAAAACAAAATCTCCATACTGAAGCCCTTCTTTTTGTTCGCTGAACGTGGCGATAAGTGACAAGAATAAGAAATCACATGTTTTTTTTGGGGGGGGGTTTTTCCTGGGCCTTCCAAAGTTAACTTCTCGTTTTGAATCTTTCACTCTTGTTTTGCTCTCGACATCAACACGTCTTCCCGTCATGATACATTTTAAGTCTGCAAAGCGAGGGTGGGAAAACACACTCGCACAGAAAGTATCCTGGCGTGTACACAAGAAAAACCAAAAGGTTGAGGAGGAGTTATCCGAGGTGTTGTTTCTTATAGCCCGGCGAGGTGATTCAAACGCAGCGTCAAGTGAAATTAGCATTTTCACCAGAAGTTGTTTCTCTTTTGAACACGAGCCATTTCCATAAGCCACAGATGTTCTAGCTGAACATGGATCTCTCTCTGAGTCCCTGCTCAGCTTGAAATACACCTCCCTGTCCTCTCGGTATGTGTGTTTGCAAGCTCCTCCGTTGCATTATTCAGCTGTAGCGATGCTGATTCATTTGTTCTCTCTGTCCCTTTATAATTACAAACTTCTTCTTCTCTCCCTCTCTCAGATTCACTCTTTATCTCCTCTCTGCCACACTTTTATCCTCCTCTTTTGCATCTGTTTTTTTGCTGTGTCTGTTCACTAAGCCATCTTCCCCTCTTGTGCTCTTTTAAAGGGATAGTTCAGGTGTTTCTCAGTGTGGTTGTATGAGGTACTTCTACATAGTCAGTGTATTACCTACTGTAGATGAGGTTTGGAGAAACAGACAGGAGTACCAGGAGTACCATCACGGGAGCAGAGCAAAACGTATTTTAAGCCATTTCCTTTAGGGCGGGGCTAACTTGTGATTGACAGGTCGCTACCACGGCGTTGTCCGGTCTGGGAGTTGTCCGTGTTTTCGTCTATGAACTTTAACTCTTTCACAGTGTGTTTTCAATGAAAGTTGACTGTAACATTTTGGTCGCCTAAAAAAGTCAGCGCTCGGTTGTACTTAGCTCCACCCTCTCGTGTTACTTCTGGTTGCAGAAAACCACAATGGCGACGGACAAAAAAAACAAGATGGTGACGGTCGAAAAAAACAAGATGGTGACGGCCGAAAAAAAAGGAGATGGCGACGGTCGAATACCAAGATGGCGATGGCCGAAAAAACCAAGATGGTAACAGCCAAAAAAACCAAGATGGCAATGGCCGAAACCAATATGGCGATGGCTGAAAACCAATATGGTGACAGCCGAAAAAACCAAGATGGCGATGGCCGAAAACCAATATGGTGACAGCCGAAAAAACCAAGATGGCGATGGCCGAAACCAATATGGTGACAGCCGAAAAAACCAAGATGGCGATGGTCGAAAACCAAGATGGCGATGGCTGAAAACCAATATGGTGACAGCCGAAAAAACCAAGATGGCGATGGCCGAAAACCAATATGGCGATGGCCGAAAACCAATATGGTGACAGCCGAAAAAACCAAGATGGCGATGGTCGAAAACCAAGATGGCGATGGCTGAAAACCAAGATGATGATGGCCGAAAACCAAGATGGTGACGGACAAAAACCAATATGGTGACAGCCGATAAGAACAAGATGGCGATGGTCGAAAACCAAGATGGTGACGGTCAAAAAAACTAGATGGTGACTGCCCAAAAAACCAAGACTATTAAAACCTAAAAAGCTATACAACTCCTGTGTTCTGAGAGTTTTTGTCAATGGAGTCTGGTGGCTTTGAAGACATTGATATAGCAGCATCAGTTTCCTGTCAGAAACAGACTGTATAGCCGTCTCATGGCGCGGTAACCCAGCAAAATATATAACATATACTTTCTCCAAACCTCATCTACTGTAGTAATACACTGACTCTGGAGAAGAACCTCATACAACCACACTGAGAAACACCTGAACTATCCCTTTAAACTCGGCTTTCTTCACCCTCTTCCCCCCCGTTTCCTGCCACTTTGATTTAATTTGATATTTCTCTGGATGACGTTGACACACGTTAAGCATGAATGAAATCACAAAGAAATTAACCTTTTTCTTCATCTCTCTCTCTTCGTCGCTCCCCGACTGTGTTCCTGCCTCCGGTTTTTACTTCCACCTCCCCGTATTTCCTTCCTCCTTTTACTTCTCCTCTGACAACACCCTGGATCTCCACTACAGTCGACGGTTCAAAGAGAGGCAGTTCAACAGAATATCCCTAATCCACCACACCGCAGGGTTCCCTCTGCTAGAAAAGCACTTATTTACATCCCCAAGAGCAGACTTTAATATCCAATAAATATACCAGGCCTGTTTATCCTTTTTCAAATACCATTCAAATTGCAGGAAATTGGTAGCCGCTCTTTGTAAGCCCCACGCTGTTCATGTGCCAAACCACAACAATTTAATATCACGAAATTCGTTGCTCCTCTTTGATTTAATAGATCCAATTTGTGGCAGCCATTTTGCATCCCCCCCAGGTCAGGTTATTAGACTCACAGTGGCAGCGCAAATTTTGCTTCACTCATAATAATCGAGTGATGCTCAAAAAGCCATAGCTTGACAGTTCTTCCCTTCATATTAGGAGGAGAAACCCGCATGTGAATGGGGTGAAAATGTGTGTTTAAATATGGAAATGAGGCATTATCTTATCAAATATGTGCTAATTTCATAAATCTCCAGAACAGAAATGTGAACATTGGATAAAACCAGGTTCAAGATTCTTAATTTTGTTGACATAATAGAGTTAAAGGTTTTTACAGAGGGGATTATGGATATCGGATATATGGAAAATACTATCAACAGCCATGAAAAAAAAAATGTTCTCCATGTTTTTAGGAGTAAAATGTTGTACTAATCAGGCTATGAAGGATGAATGTTTAGTGGATGTAAGTGCTACTGAAGTGGAGATTTCTTCTTATGCTTTGTATTACAAGTTTTGTGAAATATTATGTTTGAATATGCAAATGAGGCATTATCAAATGCAAACTTTTGGTGAATTTAGGAGGAATCTACAGACACAAAGTAGTAAAATCAGGGTTTTCAAAGTTAACGCTAAAATAACGCGTTAACATATCCGTTTTAATGCCACCTACACCCTAGAAATCACAAGTTGAGTTAACTCATTAAAGTAACTTGTGATTTTTCAAAAACCAAGATGGTGACAGTTGAAAACCAAGATGGCGATGGCCGAAAAAAACAAGATAGTGACGGCCGGAAATAACAAGATGGCAATGGACAAAAACCAACAAACTCGAGGCTTCAATACTGTAGTCCACAAACTAGGGCTGTCAAAGTTAACGCGATAACGCGTTAACGCAATTTCTTTAAACCATTGATGCAATTTGCAATTTTTAGGTTGTAGCGGGCTCAGTTTTAAAGCCAGAGTGAAGATACTGGTATCATATGTAACTAGTAAACATAAAGAATCCATCGGTACCAACCATGTCATACTAACATACTAACGCTCCAAACTTACACTTAATTCTGGCGAGGAAAAACTGACATAACCATTTTCAAAGGGGTCCCTTGACCTCTGACCTCCAGATATGTGAATGTAAATGGGTTCTATGGGTACCCACGAGTCTCCCCTTTACAGACATGCCCACTTTATGATAATCACATGCAGTTTGGGGGCAAGTCATAGTCAAGTCAGCACACTGACACACTGACAGCTGTTGTTGCCTGTTGGGCTGCAGTTTGCCATGTTATGATTTGAGCATATTGTTTTATGCTAAATGCAGTACCTGTGAGGGTTTCTGGACAATATGTGTCATTGTTTTGTGTTGTTTATTGATGTCCAATAATAAATATATACATACATTTGCATAAAGCAGCATATTCGCCCACTCCC